>CAUYRT010103645.1:0-55981 GCA_963574885.1 Lepilemur ruficaudatus
AGCAAGAGCGAGACCCCGTCTCTACTAAAAATAAAAATAAATTAATTGGCCAACTAAAAAAATAAAAATAAAAAAAATTAGCCAGGCATGGTGGCACATGCCTGTAGTCCTAGCTACTCGGGAGGCTGAGGCAGGAGGATCGCTTGAGCCCAGGAGTTTGAGGTTGCTGTGAGCTAGGCTGATGCCACAGCACTCTAGCCCGGGCAACAGAGTGAGACTCTGTCTCAAAATAAAATAAAATAAAATAAAATAAAATAAAATAAAACAAAATAAAAAAAGAAGCAGCCTCTGACATAAGGATCTGGAGCAGGAAGTTTACTGGGGAGGGGCCTGAGGAACCCTGAAAGGGGACCAGGAAGGTGACATGGGAATTTCTCTGACCATCTGACGAGTATTTCTATGCATCTAAAAGGACGTAGGTTCTCTTTATCTCTCATTTCTAAGTGTTTGCCATGACAGGGTTTTCAGGTCGTCTGGGCCACTGTGAGGCTGTCCCAGAAAGTCTCCAGGGGCCCTAGACCTTTCCTCCAGGAGTCCAGGGGTATCTCCCTGCAGCTGCCCTCGCCCCCTCATCCACCTCACGCCTTTCTCCTCTCTAGACTTTTTGCAACAACTTCCCACTTGGTCTTCTTGCCTGTGTCTCCTGCTCCCACCTCTTCTTTATCCTGCTGTGACATCTGTGTTTCTAAATCACATCTGATCACACAACATCTTCAAAGTCTCTGTTGACGAACACACATCTGGGCCCAAGTTTCTTTCCCAACTTCGCTTCCCTTGGGCCTTAGTCTCTTCCCAACCTTATCCCCAAAACCTCCCCATTCCCAGAACCCGGCTCTCTTCATGCCTCGGGGCCTTTCCCTGTGATGTTTTCACCACCTTTGGAAGCTTATCCTCCCCGACTAGAAAGAGTCCTCCCATCCGTACACTCCTCAGCCAGGACTCGCACTCTAGCTGTTTAGGAGTCTCTCTCCTCTGCTAAACCTGTGGGCAAGGACTGGGGTCCTTCCCACATCCTGCACCCAATACAGTGCCTGCCCACATTGCTGGTGCTCTACTGTGTGGCACAATCTGGGAAGTGGAACCCCCTCTGTGAAGCCATCAGGGGCAAGAGCTTGCACTCACGATGACAGCCAAGGCTGAGTGGCTCCAGGGCACGTGGAGTCTGGGGAGGGGGTGTCAAAGGGGAGCCCACCATGCTGCATCTGCAGGGGTTGGGGACAGGCTCTCAGTAGAGCCCCTCCAGGGGTGTGGGACTGGAAGGCAGCCAAGTGCAGCCCGGATGAGAGGGAGCCACCCCTCCGGATGAGGGCACCCGGGACACAAAGCCCCACCTGTCAGGCTCCCCATGCAAAGCCTCCGCCCATTGTCCCGGTCCTGGCCCCGTGCCCGCCACCAGCAGCTGCCTCCCTTCCTCCCTCCCTCGGTGGCTTTTCGTTCTCTCCCGGGACAGCTGCACCAAACCAGCAGGTGGGAGGTGGTTTAGCATGGGCTTGCCAGAGCTGGCTCCCAACAGCAACCTCCAAATCACCAGACCCTCCCTGGAAGCCAGCAGCAGAGAGTGGCCTCGTGGCACCTGGGTGTCCCTGACTTGGGTGACAAGCAGAGGACCAGTGCTTCCTGCTGACCAGCTGACCAGTGCTCCCTTCAAGGCCCCCTTTGTCCTTTGAGGTCCCCTGGCTCAGCTCCACACTGTGGCCATGCCTAGGACCCATGTTCTCCTCTGCAGAGCCTTCTGGACAGCCTGCAGTCAGCAAGATGTGAAAGCAAACAAGCAGAGTGGATGCCCAAAGGGAACACAGGCACACCTCGATTTTTGCCTTATCGTAAAGGCAATGCCAACTCGCTGGAGAAAATTATTTGTACATATATATGCATGTAAATATGCACGTATATATAAATGTCTTTATATATACACATATGCATATATAATATAAATAAAAATTTTGTGTGTGCCTTGGCACTCGGGGCAGTCAGTCTCTTTGGGGTACAAATGATGACTGCAGCTGTGTTTCCACAAGGAAACCACGAGAACAGAGGGTCAGGGCTGTCATTAAAAGAAGCACTTAGGGGCCGGGCGAGCTGGCTCACACCTGTCAGCCCAGCACTTTAGAAGGCTGAGGTGAGGGAATCACTTGAGACCAGGAGGTCGAGATCAGCCTTGAGCACCATTGCCAGACCTCGTCTCTACAAAAAATAGAAAAATGAGCCATGCATGGTGGCATGCGCCTGTTGTCCCAGCTACTTGGGAGGCTGAGGCAGGAGAATTGCTTGAGCACAGGCATTATAGGTTGCAGTGAGCTATAATGACGCCACTGCACTCTAGCCTGGGGCAATAGAGAGAAACCCTGTCTCAAAAAAAAAAAAAAAAAGAAAGAAAAGAACCACTTAGGTATGCTAGGACTGGCTGTCAGTTGAGGGAACCAAGTGGGCTGCGACGGGTGTACTGAGGGGACTGTCAGAAAACTTGTAAATAGTGTCGTCCTTCCCTACACACACACAGGGATCTGCCTGCCCGAGCTCCAGGTCTGGAGCCCTGATAGATTTTCTTTGATCTTGCGCATGAACTCCCTGGGGCGAGAGGGTCCTTGAACTTTGTGTCCTTGGTCCCTGAAGCAAAATAGGTGCTACCAAGTAAGAGCTTGAGAATACATTTCATATATTTTGCATTTCCCAGCATGCTCAGCAAAGAGAGACGGATGTACCCAGTCATAATGAATGAATGACTTAAATAATTCGGCGGAGAAAACCAGGGCGGCAGAAGCTGTGGCCTCCGCTGGCTGACTGTCCTTCCCTCCCAGCCAATGAAGTCCTGGGAAAGCTGTCCTAGCTGAGCAGGCCTGATAATTGTGCAACAGCAAAGGAGACAGTATATTTTTTATTATTTAATATTCCCCCACCCAGAGGTAATGCATAACATTTTATTTCCTTGCTTTTCTTATTTTCTCTTTTTTTTTATCACTAATAACACCTTTTTAAAAAGGTGGTTAGATCATAATCCAGATAAGATTTTTAACTTCATTTTTCCCCTAAAGGTTAAAAAAATTTCACAACATGTGAAATTATTAAATAATAAAAACACTTTGTAAATATGATTTTACTTGTTTGTATAATATCCTGTCCTATGGATGTATGCATTCATTTAACAACTATTTATTTTCTGCCTACTATGTGCCAGACATTTTTCAAACCCAGGGTGTATCAGAAATTACTCACCAACCTCCCACTGTATGCTTAGGTTAAACTAATACAGTGATAAACATGTTTGTATGTAAGAGGGTTTATATATTTCAAATTTTCTTAGGAGAGATTCTCAGAAGTTAAATTACTGGGTAAAAGAGTAACAATATTTTAAAGCTTGTAGACACATTGTGCCAAATTACTTTCCAAAAAGTCACACCAATTCATACTTTCATTATCAGAAGTACCTATTTTGTACATCCTGACATTATTCAATTATGTCATTAAACAGTGTATCTTATTATAGTAACTTTTACTTTTTACTTACAAATTTTTCTCCTGTTTATTAGTTTTTGTCTTCCTTTGTGAGTTATCTATCCATGGCCAGTTATCTACTGGAGTCTGTGTCTTTCTTAGAGGTTTGCATAAGTTTTTTATATACTAAGATATTTACTTTATCACTTTTTAAAACACAGTACTTTTTAAGATAATATCCCCAATTTTACCCTTTTACTAATTTCAATTATTTAATAAAAATAATCAAAATCATACACGAATATAGTTTAAAAATCAGGTGGTAACACTACCAAGAAAGTGAAAAGACAACCTACAAAATGGGAGAAAAGTTTCGCAAGTCATAGATCTCGTAGAAGTCCAGTACCCAGAATATATAAAGAATGCTTACAACTCAACAAAAAGAAAAACAATCCAATTAAAAAACAGGTAAAGGACTTGACATTTCTCTGAAGAAGAAAAACAAATGGCCAATAAGCACATGAAAAGAGGTTCAACATCATTAGTTATCAGGGAGATGCCAATCAAAACTAAAACGAGGTATCGTTTCATGCCCACTAGAATGGCTATAATTTTAAAAAACAGAAAATAATGCATGTTGGCAATGATGTAGAGAAATTGGAACCCTTGTGCTTTTTTGGTAGGAATGCACAATGGTGTAGCCACAGTGGAAAAGAGTTTGGTAATTCCTTAAAAAATTAAACAGAATTACCACATGACCCAGCAATTCCACCCTTAGGTATATACCCAAAAGAACTAAAAACAGGTATTCAAACAAACACGTGTACAGGAATGTTCACAGTAGCACTATTGACAATAACCAAAATGGAGAAATAGTGCAAACGTCCATCAACTGATGAACAGATAAACAAAGGTGGTATAATCCATGCAATGGAACGTCGTTTAGCCATCAAAGAATGAAATTCTGGTACATGCTACAGTGTAGACGAACCCTGAAAACGAGCTAACTGAAAGAAACAGGACACAAAAGGCCACACATTGTATGATTCCGATTACATAAAACTTTCAGAGGCAAATCCATAGAGAGAGAAAGCAGACTAGTGGTTGTCAAGGCCTTGGTTTGGGCAGGGCACAGAGGGATGGGGAGTGACTGCTTAATGGGCATGTGGCTTCCTTTGGGGAGGTGAAAATGTCTTGGAACTAGACAGAGGTGGTGGTTGCACAGCAATGTGAATGTAGTAAATGCCAATGGACGGTACCCTTTAAATAGTTAATTTTCTGTTGTACAAATTTTCCTTCATTAAAAAAAAATAAGTGGTAAAGTGGTAAGGACAGCTTCTTCTTCCTCTTCTTCTTCTTTTTTTTTTATATATATTTTTAGATAGGGTCTCACTTTGATACCCAGACTGGAGTGCAATGGCGTGATCAAAGCTCACTGTAACCTGGAACTCCTGGGCTCAAGTGATCCTCCTGCTTCAGCCTCCTGAGTAGCTGGGACTACAGGTGTGCACCACCAAGCCCAATTAATTTTTTTTCTAAGAGATGGGGTTTCACTACATTGCCCAGGCTGGTCTCAAATTCTCGGCCTCAAGCGATCCTCCCGCCTCAGCCTCCCAAAGTGCTGGGATTACAGGTATGAGCCACCACGCCGGGCCAAGGACATCTTCTAATAGCAACCAGCAGTTGTCTGTTCTGCCTTGCCAACGTCTAATTCCACTCCCCAAAGGCAATCTTGCTTAACCTCTTTTCCCTTCTAGCTGGTAGTAATAAACTCAATATTTCCAATTAATATGCTTACACTGCCATTTCTTTATTACTTTTAAATGTTACCTCCTGACTTCCTATCATGACAGATAAGATACAATTCTCTTAGATATCCTCCCATCTTCTCAACAGAGTTACACAAATATTTTAGTAAATAATCAGTGTTTAAAGTATGACTATACAAGTGTCATTCAGCACAGAGCCAAGTGGAAAGCTATGATTATTCCTGCTCAATTATTTTGTTTTTCTTGGAGTGAATAACTCCTTTGTTGTTTTATTTGCACAGTTTTCTTTGTGTGATACACATCCTTTTCCCACATATTCTATGGTGTCAGCTATTCTGTGGGGTGCCTTGTTTCCAGGAGGCACCCTCACCCCGGCGCCCCTGGCCCCTCGCTGGCCCTGGATCCACTTTCCCTGGACTTCACGCTCCCTTCATCCTCTTGTCTTGCTGAAGAGCATACTCCAGGGAAAAGGATTCATGCAGATACATTTTTTGCAACCTAGATTCTCTGAAAGCACCTTAGTTCTGCTTTCGCCCTTTGCTAGTTGTTTGGCTGGATATGAGGTATGAACAACAGATCGAAAAGCATTTTCCCCCAGGATACTGAAGGCCTGCGATACCAGCATCCAGTGTTGCTCGCAAAGTTCAGAACCATCCAATCCTCATTCCTTCACCTGATGCCTGTTTTTCCTCTCCGGGAGCTTGTAGAATCCCCTCACTTAACCCTGGCGTTCTAACATTTCACAATGCTGTGCCTTGGTATGTCTTTCGTCATTTTTTTTGTGCTGGGCATTTGTGATCTACAGATATGTTTCCTGGGAAATCTTCTTTCTGGTATAACTTCTTTCATTTCCTCACCTCTGTTGTCTCTGTTTTCTCCTTCTAGAACTCCGAATATTTTCATATGGAATCTTCTGGATTGATTCTCTAGCTCTCGTATCTTTTCTCCGGCACTTTCCAACTCCTGTACTTTTTTGCTACATTATCAGAGATTTCCTTGACTTTATCTTCTCTCCATTCTGATGAAAATTTTGAGTTCTTTCCATGGCATTCTATTTTTGACTTATGATACACTGTCCCCTTGAACTCTCTGAGAATACTATTTAAAAGTTTCTGAAATTTTCTGCTGAATTTGCCATTGTCTTTGCTTCTTACAGATTGCCTTCTTTTGTTCATATAGATTCTTGACTTTCCTTATACATCAGCCGATCCCTGGGCAGCTGTTTACATGAGCAGTGAGGCTCTAAAAAGGTAATTGGGAATTCTGTGTGCATGGTGCGGCTCATCAACTGGCAAATCTGAGAGTGGGCAGAGAGCCAGCCTGCCCGCTGGGGGCTCCTAAATGTTGGGTTGTGCAGGGTTTTTCTCTAGGACCTTGGGTTTCTCCGTAGACGAATTCCCTGATCACGTGCATGGGAGGCATATGCTAGGTCGCTTGCACTTGGCCCACCTGGATGGAGGGAAGCCTCAGACTTTGTTAGTCTCCTTGTTTTCAGCACCTGCTATAGTCGACCCCCTGTCACATGGAGTCCCTGAGTTAGGAGCTCCTCAGGGTGAGTTTCTCCAGCCCAGCCCAGCTGCAGGATAAGTGCCCGACTGCTGGAATGCAGCAGAGGCAGGGGTCGCAGCAGTTCTCCCAGACATCCTGTCGCCCGACCTCAGTCCTGCCCCCACAACATGATGCTCCCCAGTTCAAGCCTCACTGGGCATTCGTCTCCTCCTGTTGGCATCTCTTCTTTTCTTTCCAAAATATGTTGAGGTATCTTATTGACAATGATCCCTCTCTTTCTCTTTGTCCTTGTAGGCCCTTATCACTTTTTTTTCTTTTTTTGTTGAGACAGAGTCTGGCTCTGTTGCCCAGCATAGAGTGCAGCGGCGTGTCATCACAGCTCACAGCCACCTCAAACTCCTGGGCTCAAGTGATCCTGCTGCCTCAGGAGTCCTGAGTAGCTGGGACTACAGGCGTGTGCCACCAAGCCCAGCTAATTTTTCCATTTTTAGTAGAGATGGGGTCTCACTCTTGCTCAGGCTGGTCTCAAACTCCAGACCTCAAGCAATCCTCCTGCCTTGGCCTGCCAGAGTGCTAGGACTACAGGTGTGAGCCACCACGCCCAGCCTTTATCATTCTTATTTTTTTACTACCATGTATGTAGTGAATCTTGGAAATGAAGGTGTGTGGCCATTCTGCTAACTTAGCTGAAGGCCCTTCTTATGCTCTGACATACAAAGCCTGTTAGGGGTTGAATTATGCCCCCCCAAGAGGATATGTTGAAGCCCTAGTCCCTAGTATCTTAGGACATGACCTTATTTAGAAATAGGTTGTTGCAGATGCAATCAGTTGAAATGAGGTCATGCTGGAATAAGGTGGGCCCCGAATCCAATATGACTAATGTCCTTATAGAAGAGAAGAGGGTCTGGGTGTGGTGGCTCATGCCTGAACCCCAACACTTTGGGAGGTCAAGGTGGGAGGATTGCTTGAGGCCAGGAGTTTGAGATCAGCCTGGGCAACATAGCAAGACCCTGTCTCTACCAAAAATACAAATATTAGCTGGGTTTGGTGGTGTGCACCTGTAGTCCCAGATACTTGGGAAGCTGAGGTGGGAGGATTGCTTGAGCCCAGGAGTTCAAGGTTGCAGTGAGTTATGATGAGGCCACTAAACTCCAGCCCAGGCGACAGAGCAAGATACTGTCAATTAATCAATCAATCAATCAATCAATACATTAGCCAAGTGTGCCAGCACACACAAGCTACTCTGGGGGCTGAGCTGGGAGGATTGCTTAAGCCTAGGAGTTCAAGGTTACAGTGAGCTATGATTGCACCGCTGCACTCCAGCCTGGGCTACAGAGCGAGACCTTGTCTCTTAGAAAAAAATAAATAAATAATAAGAAAAGAGGGACACATGACACACAGGGAGAACCCCATGTGAAGATGGAGACATAGACTGGAGTGATGCAGCTATTACTACAAGCCAAGGAACACCAAGGAGTGCCAGCAAACACCAGCTAGAAGCAGCAAGGGAGAATTCTCCCGTACAGGTTTCTGAGGGAGCATGGCCCTGTTGACAGCTTGATTTTGGACTTCTGGCCTCCAGAACTGTGGAACAACAAGGTTCTATTATTTTAAGTCACTCTGTTTGTGGTACCTTGTTAAAGAAGCCAGGAAACTCACACCGAGCCCTTAACTTTTTGTGATCACATAAATCAGTGTTTTTTCCCTGTGATATTTTTGACTGCTTTAAAACTCAGAGGTCCTCCCCAACCCCAGAATGCTTCCTTCTAAATTCTTCAAGGTTTTTGCTTGTTTGTATTTTTGAGGCAGGGTCTCTCTCTCTCTGTCACCCAGGCTGGAGTACAATGGGGCAATCATAGCTCATTGCAGCCTCAAACTCTTGGGCTCAAGCGATCCTCCTGCCCCAGCCTCCTGAGTAGCTGGGACTACAGACATGTACCACCATGTCCAGCAAATTTTTATTCCCTTTTCAGAGATGGGGTCTCTATATAGTGCCTAGGCTGGTCTCGAACTCCTAGTTTCAAGTGATCCCGAGTTGCTCGGATTACAGGCGTGAGCCACCATGCCTGGCCTTCAGGATTTTTTTTTTTTTTAAATGATTTGATTCCACCCCCGACCCCCTGGAATTAACTTTTTAATCTATCTGGAATTTATCTAGGCATGCAGGCTGAAGCGAGAATTAAAACACTCTCTTCTCACAAACAGCTGACCAAATTAAACTCGCATAGTTTATCAGATGAGCTCTCTATTCCTCTTGACTTGCAAGGTCATCTGTATTGAATAATTAATTTGCATGTGTATAAAGGTTCCTTTCTGGGCTATTTGTTCCATCTACTGATCTGTTTATTTTTAAGCCATTAATAAGGTCTGTTTTAATCATCAAAAATGTGTTTTGATATTTAGTAGAGGAAGTTTTTCCTTGAGGCAATCTTTTTCAAAATTTTAAAGTTATTCTCATTTATTCTTCCAGATACGTTTTAGAATTTCGAAGGTCCAGAATAAATCCTATTGGGGTTTTGCTTACAAACAGGATAAGTATAAATTGCACTAGGAAGAGCTGGCATCTTTCCAAATTCTGTAGTTCCCATCCAGAAACAAAGCATGTCTCTCTAGTAATTCATCTACTTTATATTTCTCAGTAAAGTTTTACAATTTTCATCAGATCTATTCTATCTAAAATATCCCCTGAAGTCACTCTTTATCCTTTTATCCTATTTTATGTTTACAGTACTCATCATTATAAAGAGAATAAGGAAAGCAGCTAGTATTTAGAGGGCTCAGGAGATGCCAGGCACTGTTCTAAGTCATTTTATAAGCATCATCTCACTCGAGTCTTACAATGCTGCCTACTTACACGCGAAGAAACTGAGGCACAGAGAGGTAAGTAATTAGGCCAACGTCACAGTGGTAGAACCAGGTTTCAAACCCAGGTAATTTTACTCTAGAGTCTGTGGTCTTATCTAAAAATCAGCATTTTTACTATTCAGCTGTAAAAAGAAACGAGGAAGCCTGTTATAACCTGATGTAAAAACACTGCCAAGATATTTGGTTAAGTGAAAAAGCAAGATTCCAAGTTATCATTATATATAAGGAGCGGAGGAGAAGGAATTGCTATTCCAATATATTCGTATTTGCCTTCATGTAAAAATAACATACTTGGACGGACACAACGAAAGATTAGTCCATTAGTGGTTCTCTCTCTTAGGGTTGAGTAGGAACCCCTCACCCCTAGAACCAAGCGAATGTATTAATATTACCTATTTAAAAAATTAAATACCTTAAAATTTTTTCCATGTAAAATAAACTACATAGCAGATACTCAGTAACTATGTTTTGAATGAATGATTGGAGATTTACGGATTCTCATAAAGGTTATTTTATGATCTTGATGCTTTGGTGAATAGAGTCTGTTTTCTATTATACTGTCAAGCTGGCTGTTAATATATAATATATATCATACTATAATAACATAATAATAATATATAGCAAAATATACCACTGATTTTTATATATCTCACTCCCAATAAGCACTCTTATTCCTTACACTGAACTTGCTTATCAATTCTAAGACTTTTTCCCATTGATTCTCCTGGGTTTTCAGTGGCTAGAGCAGGGGGCTAGGCTGGACCTGTTTCAGCAGGTTGGGATTGAAAATGGGGATGGTGAGGATTGTAGGGAAGGAAAGAGTGAGTTCTCCATATAAAGACATGAAGTTCCAAGTTTTAAAAAACATGGCATGGGCCAAACAAAACGAGCCCACGAAAGAATCCAGCCCTTGGGACGCCAGTCTGTGACCTGTGCTGTAGAGCGGTCTCTGCTTACTCACACTCCCCCCCTTCCCCTCAGCTACAGCCCCAAGTCCTCCAAGGTCTTCCTCCAGGCCCACCTGCCCCTGAAGGTGGGCTCCTCCAAGCTTCTCTTCTCCATGGCTGTCAGGATTAGAATGACCACGAGCCATAGTGGAGCACTGAGTTCTTTGATAGGCAGCTGGAGACAGTTCATCCTGCCTGGGGGGGCTCTCACCACCCTTTTTGGCATCCTCCGCTACTGTGGTTAGCAGAGCGGTCTGCAGTGACCATTCAGCCCATGCACTCTTCCTGGGGTCTAGATCAACTTGAACTCAGCAATCAAGTCTGATTCATCCCTGACGCATGGCGCCTGGCACTGCAGATGCGTGGGAAACCTCATCTGCTGAATGACGACCGTTGCTGAGTGCAGAGGAACATTCCAGCTAACCCACTCACTCAGGACCCTGATAGGCCTTTGCAGAACAGGCCAAGGAAGATGACAGGTCCCCTGCCCTCAAGGGACCAGGCAGGGTCTCCATGAGGGCAGAATCTGTTTTTCACACGTGAAACTTACTGCAAGCCCTCAAAAACATACTTGTTGGTTGACGAACACACAGTTTAGTATCCGGTCACCCAAAACACAGCCATGGCAGAGATGAAAGATAATACACGAGGAAAACCAGCAAGAAGGGGTGAAAAAAGTCTCCTGGGGGCTGTGGTGACCCTGGCGAGGAGAACTCCTACAGCCTCTCACTGAAGACGAGAATGCTTTACCCTTAAATAAGAACGGTCGCTGTGGCCTCTCGTAATGGGATGAAACTATTCACATTTCATTCTTGTCAAAGTTCTACCATGTATGGTTGTCCTCATTTTAGAGATGACAAAATGGGAAGTTGGGAGACATTAAATAACTTGCCCAAGGTCACATAGGAAATATGCTTTGCAGCCTGAACTGGGACACTGATCTTTGATTCTAAGTCCAGTGTTCTTTCCTGAGAGACACCGAGTAGGAATTCTGAAGAGAGGTGGCAGGGTGGCAGTGGGTAGAACAATCTAACCTACGCAGACGCCCAAAGGTTAATTTCTGTCCCGTTGTACTGTGGCTGAGGGTGAGGCTGCAATAGTAAAGAAGACGGATTTGTATGGCGTTCATGGAGTCCCCGTCTTGGCATTGGTGGTGGGAGGGAGGCAAATGACGAAACCCAAAGACAAATAAATGGCAAGATAATCCTACCCAGTGGTAAATGTTATGAAGAAAATACAATGAGCTGATGAGATAGTGGGTAAATGACTTTTTTGGGGAGTCGGAGGAAGCCCCTTTAAAGAGGCTGTGAGCAAACAGCAGGATGCAAAGGTTCTAGGATGGGGCAAGAGAGGCAGCAAGGTGGGGAGGCTGAGGCACAGAGTGGGCAGGACGAGGCTGGCAGGGGCAGCTTGGAGAGGACCTCCTAGTGCACTTAGTGAGGGCGGATTTTATTGTTTAAGCAATTAGGAAGCCACTGGATGGTTTTAAGCTAGACAATGAAACAATCTAATTTATATTTTTCTTTTTTTTTTTTTTTTAAAGATCTCTCTATTTACTTTGTGGTGACTAGTAGGGGACTGTCTTAGTCTGTTTTGTGTTGCTCTAAAGGAATACCTGAGACTGGGTAATTTATAAAGAAAAAAAGTTTGTTCGCCTGACAGTTCTAATGGCTGGAAAATTCAAGACTGGGCAGCTGCATCTGGTCAGGCCCTCAGGCTGCTGCACTCATGGCGGAAGAGGAAGGGGAGCCGGAGTGTGCAGAGATCACGAGGTGCGAGAGTTAGCAGGGATGGTGGGGAGGTGCCAGGCTCTGCTTAACACCCAGCTCTCAAGGAACTAATAGAGCAGGAACTCACTCACTCTCTATCCCCTTAGGGAGGGCATTAATCTATTTATGAGCGATATGCCCCCACAACCCAAACACCTCCCATCAGGCCCCACTTCCAACATTGGGAATCAAATTTCAACATGAGGTTTGGAGGTTTCAAACAACCAAAGTATAACAGGGACTAAGACTTCCAATAGAGAAAAAACATTTAAAGTATCAACATGTAGATGAGCTTGGAAGCATCTCTGGGTCCCAGAAAGCCACTGTAGCAAATGAGATTCAAAGCCATATGCTAACAAACAAAGCAGACATATGCTATAAGGGACCAAAGTTGAGGCCCTAACTATGTGTGCATCAGGGATCTGGAACTGAGCTCCTGGCTAAAGCTGCTGGCTCCACACCTTTGGTGGAGAGTCTAGGGAGAAGCCCGAGCCTCTGGCCTGGGCTGCATAGGTATGTCAAGTCTTCCCACTACTCATGCAGAGTGGAAGCCCTGTCCTGGAAAACCAATAAAAATTGATCTGGAAGCAGGGAGATCAGTAGGACCTGGCAGAAACAGCCATAAAACTGTCCCCAAAAAAACCTCCATAGTATAAGGCACATGCAGGACCCTACAGACTATAATCTATACCAAAGATGATCTGACAGACAAAAATGACAAGAGATACAGGGAAAAATCAAATGCTATGCAAAGAGCAGATTCAACAGAAAGTGAAATCATATTCCATGAACTATAAATAATTGTACCCTGAAAGGGACATTAAAATAAGAATGTTTGGTTTCTTATATTGGAGATGAAGGAAGTAATAGAAACCAGGAAGCAAAAATTAGACAGTGTAGAAAAAGAGCAAGTTGATTTTAAAAAGAACCAAATAGAAATTCTAGAAATCAAAGAATAGATTTAGGTACACCTAAGGAGAGGATTAGTGAATAGGACCATGAATCAAAGGAAATCACCTAGAATGTAAACAGAGAAAGGAAAACAGAGAGGAAATATGAAAGATAAATTAAATAAAATGGAGAGTAGAATGAGAAGTTCCATAAAATACTTAGGAGGAATTGCAGAAGGAAGAATAAGGAAAAAAAATCAGAGGCAATAATCAAAGAGATAATGGCTGATAATTTTCTGGAATTAAAGTAAAAGCTGAAACAAGTTCCAAGAGAGACAAATTTAAAAACTCAGTGCACACAATGCACCACACTAAAAGAAAAGAAAGACTCTTTTAAGCTAACAAAGAGAAAAGGTCAATATTCCACAAGAGATCATCAATTAGACTAATTAAGTACCTGAAGACAACAGAATAGTAGAAGAAGAAAAAGAACCAAATGTGTGGTGAGAAGGCAGCAGGATCCTAATCCTGTTCCATCTGCTATCCCACCTCCAGCTTGCATGCCAGCAGTTCAGGCAGCAGGAAGGGGAGTGCCCAGGCTATGGCTCTGAGCTCTCACCATGGTAACACACAAGCACCTGGCACCATCCCCCTGCTGTGTTCCTGGTCACTGCTTGCAGCCAAGATGACAAAGAGGAAAGTCAATTCTGCCAAATAGGCAATATGAAGAAACCCCCAAAAGATCAGCCAATAGTCATCTAACTTGGCATTGAAAAAATGAAATCTTAGCCAAAAAAGGCGATAGGAAAAGATAAATCTTCTGACCAAAAATGTCTCAACAAAAGGAGAAAAGGAAGCAAAAGAAAATGAGCACAAGAGGATCATCAAGCAGAAATTAAAGAAGACTTAATGGCAGAAACAAAATCTAAAAATAAGAATATTTCAAGCTCAAATGCAGCAGCAAACAAAGAAGTCTTATACCATTCCTAGTGGTAGTTCTTACATACGCTTCTCCTATTATTCTAAGAAACAGCTTAATCAACTATTTTGGTAATGCAAAATTTTCTGTAGTTCCAGAAACAGATTTTTAAGAAGCATAGAATCCCATCTTATGCCGTTTTAATACATCTTTAAATAAGTACAAATGGCTTTTACTCTCTTTCTTTTTCCAATATTTAAGTTGTGGTAAAATACATGTAACATAAAATTGACCATCTTAACCATTTTTAATGTACAGTGCAGTGGTATTAAGTATACTCACATTGTGCAACCATCACCACTATCCATCTCCAGAACTATTCTTACAAAACTGAAATTCTATCCTATTAAATAATAACCCCCTCTCCCTCTTACCCCCACCCCCTGGCAATCACCAGTCTAGTTTCTATCTTTACGATTGTGATGACTCTAGGTACCTTATATAAGTGGAATAATATAGTATTTGTCTTTTTGTGACTGACTTATTTCACTTAGCATAATGTCCTCAAGGTTCACCCATGTTGTAACATGTGACAGGACAGCCTTCCTTTTTAAGACTGAATAATATTCCACTGTATGAATACCCCACATTTTGCTTATCTGCTCATCCACTGGTGGACACTTGGAGTGGCTTCCACATTTTAGTTAATGTGAATAATGCTGCTATGAACATGGGTGTGCCAACATCTCTTCAAGAGCCTGCCTTCAATTCTTTTGGGTATATATCCAGAAGCAAAATTGCTGAATCATGTGGTAATTCTATTTCTGATATTTTGAGGAAGCACCTTACTGTTTTCCATAGTGGCTGTACCATTTTACATTCCCACCAACACTACACAAGAATTCCAATTTCTCCACATCTTCACCAGTACTTGTTTCTTTCTTTTTTTCTTTTCATAGTAAGTGTCCTAATGGGTATGAGGTTGTATCTCACTGTAGTTTTGATGTGCATTTTCCTAATGACCAGTGATTTTGAGCACTTTTTTATGTGCTTATTGACCATTTCTATATATCTTCTTTGGAGAAATGTTTATTCAAGTCCTTTATCCATTTTTTTTTATTGGGGGAAAACTACAAAGCATTTACAGTACAATGTTTACAGTCTTTATCCATTTCTTAATCAGGTTATTTATTTTTTTGTGTTGAGTTTTAGAAGTTATCTGTATATTCTGGATATTAATCCTTTATCAGATGTATAATTTGTAAATATTTTCTCCAATTCTGTGGATTACCTTTTTAGTCTATTGATAGTCTTATTTTTTCTTTCGTTCTTTCTTCTTCTTCTTCTTCTTCTTCTTTTTTTTTTTTTTTTTTGTAGAGATAGGGTCTCGCTATGTTGCCCAAATTGGTCCCAAACTCCTGGCCTCAAATGATCCTCCTGCCTCAGCCTCCCAAATTGCTGGGATTACAGGTGTGAGTCACCATGCCCAGCCTATTGATAGTTTTTTGATTAACAAGATTTGTTAATTTTCATGAAGTCAACTTTATCTTCTTTGTTGTTGTCTCCTGTGTCATATCCAAGAAATCACTGCCAAAGCAAATGTCACGAAGCTTTTGCCCTATGTTTCCTCTACGAGTTTTATAGCTTTAGGTCTTACATTTAAGTCATTGATCAATTTTGAGTTAATTTTTGTATACAGTGTTAGATAAGGGTCAAACTTCATTCTTTTTCATGTGGATATCCAGTTTTCCCACCGTTTGGTAAAAAGACTGTCATTTCCCCATTGAATGGTCTTGACACCCTATCAGAAATCATTTGGTCACGTATCTAAGGGTTTATTTCTGGACTCCATATTTGATTTCATGTCCCATTTGTCTGTCTCTATACCAGTACCACACTGTTTTGATTGCTATAGCTTTGTAGTAAGCTTTGAAATTAGGAAATGTGAGTCCTCTAGCTTTTGCCTTCTTTATTAGGATGATTTTGGCTATTCAGGGTCCCTTGAGAATCCATATGAATTTTAAGATGGGTTTTTCTATTTCCACAAAAAAAAAAAAAAAATTGGGATTTTTATGGGGACTGCATTAAATCTGTAGATCACTTTGAGCATTACTGTCATCTTAACAATATTAAATTTTCAAATCCATGAAAATTTATTTATGGGACGGGTTTCCATTTATTTATCTCTTCTTTAATTTCTTTCAAAATTTTTTGTAGTTTTTATTGTACAAGTCTTTCACCTCTTTGGTTAATTCCTAAGTATTTTATTTTTTTGGTGCTATTGTAAATGGAATTGTTTTCGTCATTTCCTTGTAAGACTGTTCATTGTTAATGTATAGAAATGCAACTAACTTTTGTGTGTTCACTGTGTATCTTATTACTTTGCTGAATTTGCTTATTTGTCTTAAAAGATATTTTGTAGACTCTCAGGATCAAAGCATTTAGGTTAAGATCATCTTGTCAGCAAACAGATAATTTTACCTCTTTCTTTCCAATTTTGATAACTTTTATTTCTTTTTCTTGCTTAATTGCTCTGGCTAGGACTTCCAGGAATATGTTGAATAGAAGTGGCAAAATTGGGCCTCCTTGTCTTGTTTCTAACCTTAGAGGAAAAGCTTTCAGTCTTTTACCATTCAGGAGTATGATGTCTGCTGTGGGTTTTTCATAGGTAACTTTTATTATGTTGAGGTAGTTTCCTTCTATTCCTAGTTTGTTGAGTGTTTTTATCATGAAAGAATATGGATTTTGTTAAATGCTTTTTCCATCAATTGAAATGATCATGTGAGTTCTTTTCCTTCATTCTGTTAACATGGTGTATTATCATCCTTGCATTCCAGTAATAAATCCCACTTGGTCATGGTGTATAATGCTTTTAATATGCTGCTGAATTCAGTTTGCTAGTATTTGTTGAGGATCTTTGCACCAATGTTCATAAAGAATATTGGTCTATAATTTTCTTATCTTGTAGTGTGTTTCTCTGGCTTTGGTATCAGAGTAATGCTGGACTCATAGAATGAGTTAAGGAGTGCTCCCTCATCTTCAATTTTTTGGAAAAGTTTGAGAAGGACTAAGTTCTAAATGCCTTCTTAAGAGCTAAAATCATATGCCAGTTAATTTCAGTAAAACCAGAAATTAGTGAAAAATTTGATCAAGGGAGGCTGTGTTTGATGTAAACTTAACATTCCATAAACTGTAAAGGGCATTATTAAAAAAATCCTCTAAAATGACATATAACTCCAATCACTTACTTACTTACTCATTTACCACACATTTTAAATTACCCAACTTTCATATTTGTGTTTTCCTCTGTTGTTATCTCTGTGTCTTCTATATGGTCTTTTGTCTCCCTATCAGAAGTGCACACCATCTGTGGCAATACCATGGTAGAGAAGGCCCAGAATTTCCCCAAAACTGTTAATGTGCTGTGGGTATAATGTGTAATATAGCACAACCTGTGTTATCAGGATATTCCTCACAAAAGACTTACAAGTTAGCAAAACCTGAAGATTCTGAGTTCTAATGTCTTCTATTTGTGGATAAATAGTCTCCAAATTTTGGAGTTGGAACATCATTTGAGTAACTCTTTGGCAAAGTATTACAATTACATTGCTTAGGCTTTTTTTTTTTTTTCTTTTTGTAGAGATGAGGTCTCACTCTGTTGCCCAGGCTGGTCTTGAACTCCTGGGCTCAAGTGATCCTCCTGCTTCAGCCTCCCAACTAACTCCCAAGCACTATCACACCTGCCGCTTAGGCTTTTAAATATGAGCATTAATAATTCATGATGCTTATGTACTGATCATCAAACAAGTACTAATAAAATCTTGGTTATAACAGAGGAGAGAAAAGAGATGGTGAAATGTAGACACCTGCAGGCATATAAAGACTAAGAGAGTTCACTGCATGGAACTTCTTTAAGAAGCTATTTAGTTTCTCTCCCCAAAGAAATATAAGTTCAGCCCCAAAGAAAGTTCAGAAGAACTCCTAGAATAGTCCTATTTATAGTCTAGAAGGGACAATTGAGATCCAAAACAATATAATCCCAAAAGTTTTCCGCTCTCTTGATGTTATCCTGACCCCCCAATGAATCCCAGAGGAAGACCAGAGAACAGAGTAGGTAGGAAGCTGTTTGCCCCCTTACAGAAGGCCCCCAGATGCCATCAGGATGGGCATGAGTGGCATTTCAGTCCAGACCTCTCTCTGAGGCATGAACTCTCCTGGCCTCTGTGTCTGCAGCTGTCTTTTCACCAGTAAAGATCCCAGGGTCCCATCCCTTGTCACCTGCCGCTTGTCAACCAGCACTTGAGAGAGTGATGCTCTGAGGGGTGGGAGAGTCTCTCGCAGGGTGGGCTCCTCCACCTGGCCCCCTGCCAGTCCTGGGGTGAGGGGACAGGGGAGCTCTCACCAACACCTCCCCTGTGCACAGCTCTCCTGGGCTTGGCAGCGAGGGAGGGCACTCTCGCCTGGGTCACTTTCCAAGAAGGAAGTATTTTTAAATAGAGACAAGAAGGAATTATCTAGAAACGACTGCCTGGCAACAGAAATCTAAACCCCAAGCCCCACGCTGGTGACAGTCCTAGGAAGAACACCTGGTAATTCCATAATTAAAACATTGACAGCACACCAGCGCTCTGCTCCCTGCAGCCCCACAGAAAACCTGGTGGAACTTCACTCTTCTTTTCGGAAAAAAAAAAAAAGTTATTTTCTTCCCCTTCTTCTCTGTTCAGACATAACATCATCAACATAGCTCCTTAAATATCTGTGCTGGAAGGCTATATTTAGCCACTATTTGGCCCTCAAAATGAGCCTGATTTCCTGTGGCAAAAAGTTCTCAGCAACCAGGAGAGAGGCCAGGAGCATTCCGAGGCACTGACAGACAGCTTTAAAGCTTGAGATGTTCGAACGACGTTTTTAAAAAAAGGAGCTCACTGCTTTTTCTGGATAGGTGACTGGCACCCAAGATAGTGGGGGGAAAATAACAGAGGGTGTGTTTGGGCTGAACATTTCCAAAGTCATCCTGGAGGACAGCTTGGCATGGGGCGGCTACTTGGGCCATAACCATAGCTGGTACCCAGACAGCCTCTTTCCCAGAGGCAGGAGAGGCACCTACATAGTCATTCACTTGGTCATCGCCTCATTCACTCGTTCACCACTCATTTACTCATTCTCTCAGTCACTCGTTCACTGATTCAATCATTAATTCACTTATTCACTCACTCATGCATTTACTCATTCACTCACTCGTTGACTCACTCATTCATTCACTCACTTATTTACTCATTCATTCATTCACTCATTTACTCACTCCATTCATTCATTCACTCACTCACTCCCTCATTCATTCACTTAACACATTTCCTCAGTGGTCCCTGTGCGCAAAGCCCTGTGGTCTACAGGAGCTCCAGGTCCTGGGGCAGATAAGACATACAAACCAGGGGACTGGAAGGCCATCCCTAGGGAAGGCCCTTGCAGGGGCACAAAGTGAGTGCCATGGGGAGCCTGGAGGGTGGTGGCAATTCCCTTGGAGGTATCAGGGAAGGCTTCAGGAGGGAGGGGACACAACAGCCAACACTGGTTACTGCTCCGGACTCTCTCATTCAACCCCCTCGACAAGCCCAGACGCCAGTACAAGATCCCACATCACAGATGAGGCACTGTCCCCAGGCCTCCACAGGATACTGAGAACCAAACCTGAAGCTGGTCTGACTGCAAAGTCTCATTGCTCTCTCATGCCAGGCCCACTGCCACTGCGTATAAAGGTTCCACTCCATTTCTGCCTCCAAGACCTATAATACGTTGGAGCAGCTCCTCTTTGGAGCAGGTACTGGACCTTCTCTGTCTCTGCCACAGCCTGGACTCCCCTCCACTCCCTCCTCAGCAACCATCCTGTGCTGTCCCTCTGCGTGTGTGGGTCTCTGGGGTCCCCAGGGATGAAAGGCCCCACGGGGAAGGGGGAATGCATGTTCACTCAGTCCTGACTAAGGGTTTGCCAAGAGACGTGCCGTTCTTTCTTTCTTTCTTTTTTTTTTAACATTTTAGTTTGAGATAATTTTAGACCTTCAGAAGAGTTGCAAAAATAGTGCAGAGTTCCCGTACACCCTTTGCCCAGCTTCCCCTTATATTAACTAACATCTTATATAACCACAGAAGAGTCGTCAAAACTACGAAATTCCCTGGGACACAATACTATTAGCTACACTACAGAGTTAATTTGGATTTCATCAGTTTTCCCACTACTGTCCTCCTCCTGTTCCAGGATCCAATCTGGGGTCCCACGTTGCATAGCTGTCATGTCTCCTTGGTGTCTTCCCATCTGTGACAGTGTCTTAGCCTTTCCTGGTCTTTCATGACCCTGACACTTTTGAAGAGCACTGGTTAGGTACTTCATAGAACATCCCTCAACATGGGCTTGTCTGATGCTTTCTCATGATAAAATTCAGATTATGCACTTAGGGCAAGAAAGCCACAGGGCAACCTGCCTAGCTCACTCCATCACATCAAAGGCCTTCTTGAGTGTCACTGGATCTTCAGGGCAACCCTACAAGGCAAGTGTTGTTACCTCCATCATACAGATGGTGAAACTGAGGCAAAGAGGTTAAGGCATTTGCCCAAGGCTACAGTGCAGAATCGGAATGGAGTTTTGTCCTTGGATCTTTCTATTATACACCAAGCTGCTACTCCGGTTCTTTCTAGTTCAAAGTAATTTCATCATGACTGTGACTCAACATAAAAAGTTGGATTTAGATGGTCAATTGCTCTAATCCTTCCTAGTCCTATGAGCGTGATTTTAAAACCAACGAGTAATAAGGATAACAGCTAACATTTATTGAGCACCTACTACTTGCCTGTCACGGTGCTTCATTTCATGATATGTAAGGCACTTCTTCCAAATTATTCCAACAACACAATGGAGTAGATACCATAGGGGCACAAGTCTTTGTCCCAAACTCTTGGCCAAGTGTGTTTGAGAATTTAGAATGTGGGGATCTGGGTGACAGTCTCTACTCAGGCACAGTAATGCTCTGCACAGAGTGTGAGAGTGTGCACGCTAGGATGGGCGTGGACTGAAGACTAAGTAGGATGCAGACAAGTGCAGGTCCGGTCCCAAACTCTGGAAAAAACTTTTGGATTTTAGAGCTTTGGGGGATTTCAGAGTTGTAGATAAGAGACGGTGGGCCTATGCTCTTATGTAAAGTAATTTGCAGATGAGGAAACGGAGGCTTAGAGGGTCTCACAGCCATTCTTGATTCAGGCCTGCCCCAAATTCTGAGGCCCAGGGCAAAACAGTGGCTGGGAATCTACCCGAGGCATTGAAGACTCTCTCCTCCAACTTGGTTTTTACTTTCCATTTCCCATGACAAAAAGACATTCTAAATATATTAAACTGGCACATAGAATAAATGGAAGCAAATAAATTTCACAATTTCCTGACTGTGAGATGCCTTTGCAACATGGCACGACGGAGATGACCACACCCTCACCATCATCCCTATGATACAGTTACCTCCTTTCTAGGCATTAGAGGATATTTTTTCTCCTCCCACAGAAACATCATTAATGCCATCAGATCAGTCCAGTCCAGCCCCAAGTTCTGCCGCTAACCTACCTCTATGGAACAGGACACCCTCAATAGCTCAGACTTCCCTTCATACTACATCATAGCTAAATCATCTATGAACTGATGCAAACTCCTTATGGCCTTATAAACACGTTTAGCCTACGCTGCCTTTTGGGTTAGATGTGTCTTACTCCTCACTGTGGGAGGTGAAGCATCCTTTCATTTCCCCTATAATTATCATACTTTCCAGTTCGGAGATTTGGGTGGAAAGCTCCAGACAGCAACAATCACTACCAATCTATGTCTTGGTCACAATTCCTGACTTCTTACAAAGCCCCTGTCCACGTGCATTTTCACGTGACCCTGGGATGACAAAGTTGATGGAGTATCTATTGTATTCAGTGGCCATTTACACATTGGAGGGAAAGTTGTGAGTCAATTAGTGACAAATACACAGAAACCCAAGCGAACAATCAAAGACAATTAATGACTCTGGGAATAACAAAAATTTGTGCAGGAAAGGAAAAGATACCAAATTACACCAGGAGCTCAGCTGCCCCTACCATTTACAGGGTCATGATAAAGTTGACACTGAATATAGAGTTCAGATTCTCTCAGGGGACAAGGAGGGAAAGTGTTTGTCATGGGAAGTAGGGAGACATACGTGGAAATGAACACCTGACGTTTAACCTCCACAATGGCAGGCTCATAATAGTGGCTACAAACTAAAACAGTTAAAAGAATGAGCTGGTTGCTTCTGAGATGCAGGAAATGGTTGGAGAAAGGGAAAGAGTGAGGTTTCGGGAGACCGCTGTTTTTCGGTTACAAGCTTGTGTAACTATCTGACTCTTATAACTACGTACATGTATAACTTTAATGAAAATAAAATGCAAAACAGAAAATCAAGATCACACAACAGGTCACTGGCAGAGCCATAACTTAAACCCCAGTCTTCCAACTTGGAGCCAGCGTCCTTCCCAGCCCACCTGCACGCTTGCCTTTGTCTTTCCAGACCCAATAATTCTCTCTGCATCCCTCCCTCATGTTAGTTCTTAGCCCTGAGCAGACTTTGTGTTGCAATGTCTTTCTTGAGGCTGTAGAACCAGAAATGCACAGATTCCTCCAAGCATGCAGTTCTCCCAAGCCCCTGTACAAAGGTGAGCCAGTGTGTTCAGGTCACCGTGCAGGTAAACACTTCCTGAGATCTTCCAGTAACTCTTCCCGTGCTTCTGCTCACGTGCAAACTCAGGGACTTCGCAGTGCATGTCCTTGCCTAGATATCCTTCAACTCAGGCCTACCCAGGGAGCAAATAAACTAGGAAACTGGGACCTATTCATTTACTCATCTAACTCTATGCCAAAGAGTACCCCAGCCCCCCAAACTTAGATGCCATTGAGCACTAGTAAGAGAACGGTGAGAGCTGACATTTCTGAATGTGCACGTGCAAGGCACTGTGTTGAGATCTTTTCGCGCGTTATGTTATTTAATCTCTTCAATAGCTCTACAAGACAGGTATTCTTATTACTGTTGGTGTTCTTTCAACAGATCTCTACTTAACAGGATTACATCAAAGACCACGCTTCAGGTAACACAAGAACTAGGGAGGAAAGGTCAATGCGTGAAGCTGGTGGGAGACAACACGCAGCCATGGGGACTCCGGGGAACCAAAGTATTTATGCACTGGCTACAGGGTTCAAGTTTATTTTAAAAACTGTAAAGAAACATACCTGTGGCTGCCAGTGTGCAATCACTTACTAACAACTCCCTCGTATCCCTTCTAGCTCTAACATTCTTTAAGTCAAATAGGTTTAGTAGTTTGGGCCACAGGTTTATTGCAATGGCATCATATTCAGACACCCCATGTGGCCTCTGATTTAGCATCAAAAGATTTTTCTGGAAAATTATTTTTGTTATATGCTACAAGCTAGGCCTAATGGGTGAACACTAGGAAGGCCAGGATCAGAAGACAGCCCCAAAGTTATGCAGTGCTCAGCTTGCGCAACCCTAAGCAGAGGGTAGATGTGACTAACTGCGAAAAGTTTCTTCACTGGGTAAGTTCTCTGAGTGAGCAACTTTGGGTGGCCAGATCTTCCAGGTGGTGGGGGTGGGGAAAGGCCCATATAACCAATGCAGAAGAAGTTACCCATGTGCAGCCAAGGTTGCCCAGGAGGAAGGGACTCATAGAGAGGGAAGAGCCAAACAGAATTCCAAAGCTGAGCATCAGGACAGCAAAGCTGGTGTAACAAGGGCCAGGTGTTATCGAAAGGTAGTGGGTTCTGACGGGGCTGCTACCTCAGTGGTGCTACTGTCGGTGTAACTGACCGGCTGCTGCTTCAATAACTGCACTTTCCCAGAACCACCAACTTTCTAAGCCTTTGGGGCAATCTCACCTAACAGCCCTCGTTTCACAGACCCAGGCTGAAGACCTACCGAGGGTATAGAGCAGGGCAGAACAGAGAGAGCCGCATTTGAGAAGCAGCAAGGCTTCCTGGTTCCCAATCCGGTGTTGTGGGAGCTCCTGGCTGTCCTGCAGCTGAGCCCAGGAACGCTGGCACGTTCCAGACCACCACCATGAGCCTGAGTAAGTATCTGGACACGGCATGCCCACCCTCGGGGAAGGCACTTACTTATTCCCCCTGCTTCCTGTCGGTAAGTCTTTCCAGCACAGATGCCACTGTGATCCTATATTTACTCTGGGATTTCCCACTCGCCTTTTTTAATAGACAGCACAGCACTTGATCAAAAAAAAAATTTTTTTTTAAGGTTAAGTAAATTACATTTGTGATCCTCAAACTTGGAATTGCACCAAAGAATTCCAGAGCCCAGCAGGAAAAAATGTTTTGAACAGGCTGCTGAACTGTTTTTCCAGGATAAAGGTTCTGTGAATGAGCGCCAAGTGTGGAAATCCAATGTCTGATCTGTGGCCACCACAAGCACCAATGAAATAACAAGTATTCCTTCAGGTCTGAAAGGTGGCCTGTTTGTGCAGGGAGGCGCGCGTCCCTTGGGCCTCTCGCCCTGTAGCATAAGTTACCTGTTCTCCTGTATTGGTTTTCTGTTGTAACAAATCACCACAAACTCAGTAGCTTAAAATGACAGCCATGTGTTATCTCACAGTTCTGTGGATTAGAAGGCGAAATGGGTCTCCCTGGGCTGAAATCAAGGTGTCAGCAAGACTGTCTCCTGTACTGGAGGCCCCCTGGGAAGAATCTGCTTCCAAGATCATTCAAATTGTTGGTAGAATTCAATTCCTTGCAGCTCTAGGCCAGAGGGCCCTGGCTCCTTGCTGGCTCTCAGCCAGGGGCCACCCTTAGCTCCTACAGGCCACCCTCCGACCCTGCCACATCTCAGAGTCAGCAACTGTGCATGGAATCCTTCTCAGGCTTAGAATCTCTCTTGTGCTTATAGTGGGAGAAGGTTCTCTGCTTTTAAGAGCCTATGTGGTTAGCTTGGGCCCTTCTGCATAATCCAAGATATTCTCCCTATCTTTTTTTTTTTTTTTTTTTTGAGACAGAGTCTCACTCTGTTGCTTGGGCTGGAGTGCTGTGGTGTCAGCCTAGCTCACAGTAACCTCAAACTCCTGGGCTCAAGCAATCCTCCTGCCTCAGCCTCCTGAGTAGCTGGGACTACAGGCATGCGCCACCATGCCCGGCTAATTTTTTCTATATGTTTTTAGTTGGTCAATTAATTTCTTTCTGTTTTTAGTAGAGATGGGGTCTCGCTCTTGCTCAGACTGGTTTTGAACTCCTGACCTTGAGTGATCTGCCCGCTTCGGCCTCCCAGAGTGTTAGGATTACTGGCATGAGCCACGGGCTGATACTCTCCCTATCTTAAGGTCCTTAATTACATCTACAAAGTCCCTTCTGCCACATAACACATTCGCAGGTGACAGCATTAGGGAGTGGATGTGTTGGCGGTAGGGCACTGTTCTGCCTACCACATCTCCTTTCACACCTCTAAGCTAATGAAGGGACGCCATGAGCCCCACTGCGCAACGTAAATCAGGAGTAACACAGACCCAGACAGACAAGTTGATATGGCCTGACAAAAGCCATTGCCTTAGTACACAGAAACCCAGACAGATAAATCTGCCTAAAAGAGTAGGGGGAACTTCCCAAGAGGAGGGGACACCTGAGGTGGGACTTACAGGATGGAAAAGAGTTTGGCAGGTAGACAAAAATGGGACAGGTATCCTGGCAGAAAAAAAAATGGTGCCACCTGAAAAACCACAGAGTAGGAAGCAGCGGGTTGTGGCGGCCGGGCCCTGAGGGCTTGGGGGCCAGGGATGCGGGGCGGGGGGAGCAGGGATGTGGTGCAGGGGGGGCACAGGAGGTCAGGCCTGGCGAAGTGGGGCTCTGTGCCAGGCCAGAGAGCTTTGGTTTCAGCTTAGAGTAATGCAGAACAAACAGAGGTTTTTAAAATGCAGGGTGATACAAGCAGTTGACCTTTTAAAAGAGAGAACTCTGACAGCTAGGAAGAGAGTGACTTCACAAGGGTAGGGCCGGGAGGGCAGGAGGGCCAGGCGATGAGCAGTTCAGCCGAGGCAGAGGCAGTGGGGTAGAGGAGCGACGTGGAACACGAGGAGACAGAAACACAAGCACTCAGGGACTAGCTGTAGGGGTGCAGAACATGGGGTGTCAAAGGCGACTGGGAGAATTTCAGCTTGAATAACCAGAGATGGTTTATAAACCGAGACTCCCCAAAACTGAGAGCAAAGGAGAAAGAGACAGAGCTCAGGCAGCAATGGGCCTAGACTGCACAGGGAGGTCTCACCCTGAATCAACACTCCCAAGGGAAACAGGAGAGCTCCAGGTCACCCGCAAGCATGAGTCAGGGAGCTGACATCCAATAGATGTCCCCTGAGAACCACCCATAGTTATGTTAGAGAGCTGGTCTCTTAAGACGGGGGCTTCCTTGGTGGCTTCAATTGTGCGGCTTCACTTCCAGATGCAGGGGTAGCTCATCAGGGTTCACAGTTCAGAACTAGAACCAAAAATGGCTGATGTTCACTCAGTTCTTTATTCGAAATATTTTATACTTCATTCCACAAACCCTTATTGAGCATTGCTTATGGCCAGACATTGAGATAGGAAACTGAAATTGCAAAGATGAACAAGGCACTCAACATACATTTTTCTGAATGCCTACCATGTGCCAAGCCCAGAGAGGTGGCCAGCCCTTGGGTTGACCTGCCACTCCATGGGAAGTTTCCCTGGATCTGGCTCAGCGAAGGGACCATATAGCTCATGCCTGTGCCTCTCATTCTGAGGAATTATGGAAAATGGGAGGGAAGAATATAGCATGAGTCAAGACATACTCAAGCAAAACCAAACAGAGAAGGCATGTGCTTTCAGCCAATACGGGAGAAGAGACACGGTGTGTGAGACATAGTAACTCACACACAGCTACCTCCAAGCCTAGGAACTGTCCATTGTGGGGTGGACCCAGGGACCATGCAACCAACCAGAGACCTCAAAGAACCACTGCTGGAAGGCAGCATTTCCGCCACGTTCCCAGATGACATTCCCCAAGCTCCCAGATTCACAAGGTGGCTCACCATGGCTCCATCATTCACGGCTTGGTCTAAAATCTTTGGAATACAAACCTCCAAGCCTGAGGTTACATGCCCCAGGAGTCCACCACCCAGATCTTTGATTTTATTTAAAACACACTTTCTTTTAAGCCTGGAGACACACTCTCTTCTTTCATTCTCCTCTTTTGAGAACTTTTCACCACCTAATTGACTTTGCATTTAACAGACATCCTGAGCCTTAGCTGGGGTAAAGCCCTCTGCTAGGTGCTGGGGCATCACGCTAAAGGATGAGTGAGAAATTTAGGGCCTGTCTGCCACTAAGGAAGGTAGACACAAGACACAAATGAAGGGAAGCCGCCACTTCAGCACACTGAAGGGCAATATGCCAAGTGTGGGGTACTGACAGGTCTCTACTTCCCCGCTACAAGTTACAGCAGTACTGGGAAGATGCTGCTTGCAGACACATGGTTCATAAATCAACAGCTCCCAGTTCTACGGCAGCACCAGGAATGCTTTCAAGGTGAGGCTGTCTTTGCAAGACCTCAAGGAGGTGTGGATACCATCTCCTATTTCCTGGGAGGAGTTTTTTTTAAGTTTATATTTTTAAATATAATATGAATACAGAAAAGTACACAAAATTTGGCTGGGCACAGTTGCTCACGCCTGTAATCCTTGCACTCTGGGAGGCCAAGGTGGAAGGATCAGCTGAGGCCAGGAGTTCGAGACCAGCCTGGGCATCATAGTGAGACTCTATCTCTAATAAAAATAAAAATAAAAAAAACTGTACAGCTTTATGAATTATCATAAACCACTACCCAGGCTAACAGAATGCTAGCAGACCTCAGAAGCATCCCTTGCACACCTTCCAATCACTAACCTCCCCTGCACCCAAGGATAACTTTTACAGGACTTTTATGGTAATCACTTCCTTTTTTCCTTTACAAATTTACCATCTAAGCAACCACCCCTAAATAATGGCTTTGTTTCACCTGTTTTTTGAACCTAATACAAACAGAAGCATACAGAAAGTGTCCTTTTGTGTCTGCCTTTTCTTCACCCTCAACATTGTAAGATTCATCCATGTTGTTGAATGTAACTAGAGTTTAGTCATTTTCACGGGTGCGTAGTATTCCAATGAAAGATTATATCACAATTTATATAACCATATTCTGTTGATGGACTTTTGGGTTGTGTCCAGGTTGCAACTATCATAAAACATGATTATAAATATTCTTCTAAATACCTTTTGGTACATATATGTGCATTTCTGTTGGGTATATAACTAGCAGTGGAATTGCTGAGTTACTGAGTGTGCATATCTGTAATTTTAGGATAGAACCAGATGACTGTTTTCCAATGTGCTTTCAGTTCCACCTGCAATACCTAAGCATTTTCATTGCTCCACATATTGGCCAATGCTTAGTACTGTCAGGGTGTTTGTTTGTTTGTTTGTTTTCCTTAATTTCAGCCATCCTGAAATGTTGGTAGTGTGCTGGGCATGTAGCAGTATCTCATTGTAATTTGTTTTGTTTTTTTTTAAGAGATGAGGTCTCGCTCTGTCACCCAGGCTGGAGTGCAGTGGCACGATCATAGGTCACTACAGCCTCAGAATCTTGGGCTCAAGCGATCCTTCTACCTTAGCCTCCCAGGTAGCTGGGACTACAGGTACACGCCACTGAGCCTAGCTAATTTTTTTCATTTTTTGTAGATATGGGATCTAACAATGTTGCCCAAGCTGGTCTTAAACTCTTGGCCTCAAGCGATCCTCCTGCTTCACCCTCCTGACTAGCTGGGACTACAGGTATGAGCCACCATGCCTGGCTTCACTGTAACATTAATTTGCATTTTTTCTGATTACTAATGAAGTTGCACACCCTTTCAGAGGTTTATTGGCTATTTATCCTCAATGATGAAGTACCTCCTGCTTATTTTTCTATTAGGTTGTCTTTTTGTTTAAAGTTTTTTTTTCTCTTAAGTTTTGTATATATTCTGGATATGGTTCCTTTGATGGTTATGAGTGCTGCAAAAATTTTTTTTGGGAGGAATTTTTAATGTTCCAACAAGTCAACTGGAAAAGACTTAGGGAAAAAAAGTCTCTGTACCTTTTCTAAGTTACCAGCCCCAGACCAGGCTTCAACTTTAAAGGGAGATATAGAAAGAAAGTATAAAATTTGGGACAGACACGCCAGGTTCAAACCTCAGTTCTGCCACTTCCTAAGTGTTCTTGGGCGAGTCACTTAATCTCTCCGAGCCTCAGTGTTCGTATTTGAAAACTGACCACAATCACCTATTGCACAGTTGTTCTGTGGCTTATAAGAGGTCATGTGTGAACAAGTTTCTAAGCTACAACCGGTGTGAGCTGTTGTTAAACAGAAGCCATAGGCTACACTGGCTTCCTCAACAATGCAGACAGGCTTCCTCTGCCGTCTCATAGCAGTACTAGCAGAGCCAGCATCAGCAACCTTTCCCATCCAAGAAAATATGCCATTTCTCTTCCTCTGTCTCAGCCAACGGACACCTTAAATTCCAGTCCCTCTCCCTTTACAAATGTCAGACTATCCTGCCCACAAGCTGGAAAGAGGGTTCCTCCCTGCCTGCCCAGGCAGGAAAACAGGAAGCAGCCTCCACCCTGTCGGGAGGTGGGGCTGACAAGTTCCCTTTCCCAGGTGGGCATCTCTCCAGGCCATCAGCCCTCCTAGATGCAGCAGAGGACTGGCTGCCGGCCCACCGCACAACCGCCACACCCAGATCTGCACACTTGGTCCTGGCGGTGGAGTAAGTGAGCCAAGGGATGGTAAGGACAAAAATTACTCCTCATCAGTGCTTTGCAGACGTGCCAGACGGGGACCCTTTTCAGCACCCAAGCAGGCCAGGGAATCTGCTCTTCTGAGCCACAGGGACATTCCCCATCCCTTCCTAAGGTGCACCACCAGCTTTTCAAGAGCCCTTCAACCCTGGTACCTGGTCTCCATTCCACATACAGGAGGCCTGGAAACTCTTTTCAAGAGAGCAGTTGGGAGCTCAGTAGAAAGGCGTGTCCTTATTTCAGAATGGGAAAGCCGGCTTACAGAAATTTTATAAGCTAAAATATTTGAGAGCTGGAAGGACCCTCTGAAATCTTTTCCAACCTCATTTTAAAATGAGAAATTATGTAGCAGAGCCAGATTTTCTCACTCCCCAGGGAGTGCTCTCAGGTTACTCTGCACTCACCCTAACATCCCTCATCCCCTGCCGCAAACTCCAGCACCTGCACGCAGGCCACTGCCAGTCAGCCACATCCAGGTGCCCGAGGCATGCAGCCAGTCCCTCTCCCTTTCCAGTGATATCTACTAGCTCAGAAAGGTCCCACTTTGATCGGAAAGCAGCCCTGGGAAGGCCAAGACCATGTTTTAGGAAGGCTTATAAAGTGTTCTCAACTTTGTGGAAACTCAAATACACCTCGAGCCCTAATTCTGTTCCTAGGCTCTATAGGCTCTAGTGGGTTCTACAGCCTAACTCTCAGGGAGTGGGGTGGGGCCTTCCATGGCATTGCAGGTGCACAGGCCTGGCACACAAGGCAGGACATGGTAAGAGTTACTCATGGGAGGACGGGTGCGGTGGCTCATGCCTGGAATCCTAGCACTCTGGGAGGATGAGGTGGGAGGATTGCTGGAGGCCAGGAGTTTTGAGGTTGTAGTGAGCTATGATGACGCCACTGCATTCTAGCTGGGGTGACAGAACAAGGCTGTCTCAAAAAAAAAAAAATTACTCATTGGAGAAATCAAAAGAGACAGAGGGAGAATCTCTAAAATATGTAAAGGAAAAGTGCTCTACAAGTAGAGGCCTGCCTGCAGCACCCAGATCCTCCGATTGTTTTCTGTTCATACATTCAGCAAATAGGTACTGGTGCCTGCCTCATGCAAGGGTCTACACCGGGCACTGAGACCCAGATCCTACCCCTGAGAGGTTACAGTCAGGAAGGGAAGCCAAGATGTGGGCTTGGATGAAGGTGAGAACACATGGTGGCTAAGGGCCCCGGCTCACTCGAACACTGATCCGGCTGCAGCCAGACTGCAGGGTCTGCCTAGTGGAGGGAAGCAGGGTAAGTTAAGGCTGGAAAAGGACAGGGACCAGTGACCCTGATGGTACCACATCATGCAGGGTCTTGGGGGAGCCAGCAAAGGTTCTTGAAAAAAGAGAGCCACAGAAACAGTGCTGGACTTTAGGGACCCTCTGTCTGGCACAGGCTGCTTAAGGGTCAGGATAGATGGGAGGCCAACAGTCCAGGCAAGAGGTAATAAGGGCAGGAACAGCAAGAAGCAAAGGACAGACAGACAAACCTGCCAGAGAGGAGTCAACAGAATACGGCTGTCGGGGAAGGAGGGAGGACTCAGAACTAACTCCAGGGGTGGGGAGCGAAGCCCAGGCCGGGGCCTCCAGGCGGTGGAGGTGTCCAGGGGGAGGTGTCCAGGGGGAAGCGGCCACGCAGGCTGGGAAGTCAGGAGGGAGAGGTGGGGAGGTGAGAACAGAAACCGTCAGACGGAGGCGAGGGCAGAGGGAGTGGACAGGAGATGAAAGAGAAGTGGGGTGAGGACAGCACCATGGGAACCCCAAACATCAGGAGGAGGAAAGAGGAAGAGGGAGCAGGAGGGCACCAGGCAGTGACAAGGGACAGACAAACAGCAACGTGTCTGGAAAGCCAGGCTCAGCGGCTGGTTCTCTGGATTTGAGTCCCTACTCTGTCACTTACCTACTCGCTCTGTGAGCTTGCTATTAAGCCCTGGAAGCCTCACTTTCCTCCTCTGTGACACAGGGATTGTAATTCATCAATTTGTAGCGAGGGTGGAAAAGGCTGCTTGCGTGGGGCCTTTCCTGCGGCACAGAGCAAGTGGGCAGCAATGTTGGCTACTGTCATGACCAGCAGAGGGAAGAAACACAGAAGAGTGAAAACCAGGGACCCAGAGAAAGCTATTTGCCCCCTTCCTACGTTTTCAATGCCCACTAAGGGAGGAGAGGGCACATTAGGGCACAGAACCTTTTATATAAGAAGCTATCCCCGACTGTGAAGTAAATGGGGAAACAGGGTACACTTACAGCTCTCCCTGCAAGAAGGCACCTGCTCATACCTCAGGCAACGTGCGCACTTGGGACACTTGGTCAGCAGGCAGCAGGGGAAGGAGTGCCAGGTTCAAGGCTCAGGGTACAGCCTAGCCTGGGCCTGGGCATTTGCATTTACAAAGAACAAACCTAAGATACAGATTCTTCGCACCTACAGGAAGCAGGCCCCAGGCCATCTTGGTTTTCTGGGTATAACCTGAGCCACCCCAAAGCCCACAGGGCGCCAGGGCCCTACAGACTCCTTGCACAGTAGGGCCCAGGAAAACAGTATGTTTAAAAGGAGCTCTGCAGATAATTCTAACACGCAACCAGGGTTGAGAACTACTGATCCTTCTAGTCCAACCCTAAGATTTTTTTTTTTTTTTCCCACAAAGAGTCTTGCTCTGCTGCCCCGGCTAGAGTGCAGTGGCATCATCATAGCTCACTGCAACCTCAAATGCCTGGTGATCCTCCTGCTTCAGCCTCCCAAGTAGCTGGGACTACAGGCACGCACCATCATTCCCAGCTAATTTTTCTATTTTTTGTAGAGCCAAGGTCACGCTCCTGCTCAGGCTGGTCTCAAACTCTTGGTCTTAAATGATCCTCCCACCTCAGCTTCCCAAGTGCTGGGATTACAGGTGTGAGCCACTGCACCTGGCCTAACAGTAAAATTTTCCAGCTGGTGAACCAAAGGCTGAGCATCTACTGAAGATTATGAGCAAGATGGTAGAAACACCCCAACTTAAACATAGAGAAAGGGACTTTGGGATCTCATTTTGAAGTCCTAGCTTCTTTGTTTATTTGCTGTGTGACCCTGCTGTGTCACTTAGCCTCTCTGAGCCCAAGCTATTGAATGGGATATAAATCACCTAGCATGTTCCTAGTACCCAGCAGGCCCTCACTAAATATTTGTTTCTGTCTCTTCCTCTCTAGAAACCAAGGCTCTTCCCAATGCACCATTTGTTAAGATCCTTATTCTGTGGTGTGCTCCACCCAAAGAGACTGTGACTGTCTTAAGAGTTTGGCCGCTCCTCTAAGATTCTGTTCCTGCAGGCTTGTCCTTTCCTCTAGCCCCAGAATTCACCTACTCCAGAGCTCAAGCTTGAGCGTGCACAGACCATCCAGGCTCTGGCTAACACAGGCTCTGATTCAGCAGGCCCAGGGCAGGGGCCTGCGATCCTACGGCTTGGGTGCTGCCAGGCCTCTGACCACACAGAAGCAGCAAGGCTTGTCGGGGAGCCTCGCAGTGGCCAGTCCACTTCCCCGCTGATTCACGAGCTCCTCTGGGACTGGTTTCTTTATCTTACTCATCTCTGTGCTCCGCCACGGTATGTGCTCACTAAATGGATGTTGCAAGAATAAACAAACCATAGAGAAAACTGTTTTCTGGCTAACTAAAAACAGACAGGGTATTTTGCTTGTCTGTGATTGGCAGCCCTCCTGATTCATTCCAGAATCGTCCTCTCGGCTGACGTGAGGACGGTGTGGTAGAAAGGGCCTGAGACTTGGAACCTGGAGTCCTGGCTTTGAATCCTGAACTTTTCACTCACCAGCGAGATGACCCTGGGCAAGTGCCCAAGCTCCATGAGTCACGGTGTCCTCATCCATAAAACAAATATTGTAATACCTAACCATCGTGCAGCCCCAGTGATGGCTAAAGACATGCTTTATAAACTGTAGAGTGCTCCAGATAAGGTAACATTAATACAACAGGTTTTTTTGAGGGCAAGAAGTACTTTTCATTTCCCTAAAGCCTGAAGGTTGTTTGCAATCTACTGGGTGGGGGACACATCAGGGGTCTGGCTGGAGATGGGGCTGCAGCAGTGGCTGGGCCCTCAGGGTCCCTGGTGCCCACTCTGGCAGAGACAGCAGCCAGGTGAAGTGCCAGAACAGTGCCACAAGAGCTGAGGAGGCAAGGCTTCCTGGAATACAAGGAATGGTACAAGGCTTCCTGGATACAAGGCTGGTTTCAGGGTACAGGTGCTGGGACACAGGAAGGCAGGCAAAGCAATCGGAATCCTCTGACAGGTGGGTGGGAGACAGGGTTAGGCCAGGAGGAAACCTGGGGCCATTAGGAAATAAACATCAAGTAATGACAGGTATCTCCCGTGGACCAGGGTGGAGCTGTCCACCCAAGCCAGGACTTCCCTGCTGACCTGAGTAATCTTCTACCCTCAACTATGGCCTGTTCACCAAGACACAGTCCCGCACTCTAGAAGCTCATAGTTCACTGAGGGCCACACAGAGAGAGATGATGACAGTACAAGGTAACGGGAGCTAGGAGAGGTTCACAAACTCTGCTACAGGAGTTCAGAGGAGGGAGTGGCTGATTCTGCCTCTGTCACCACCTCAGCCAATTAGTCTCCTCTGCACCCACCTGGATGTTCTCCGTTACCGCCACCCCCCAGGACAGGAATGCCCCACCCCCTCCTGCACCCAGCAAGTGCCATTTTAGTAATTCATGCTGAAAGGTGTGGTTCAGCCCTCCATGAGGGCTCCCCGCCTTTTCCCACCCCCATAACCTGTACTTTATCCATGCACTCTTGGTAATTATCCTATTACCTGGTAACACTTCAGCCCCTCTAAGGAAAAGTTAATCACAGCCTGCACGACTGCTCACACTTCTGCTTTTTTATGTCTCGTCTCCTCAGTCAGATTATAACAGTCATCACTGAAACGGTGCTCTGTAGTTTGCAAAATGCCTTCATGCATATTATTTAATTTCATCCCCACAATAAACCTGCGAGGTAAGCATTATCTTTATTTTACAATAAGGAACAGAGGCTTAGACAACTTGCCTGAGGCCACACAGCCCATACACGTACCAGTTGTAAAATGCCAACATCTTCTATCTCCAATGCCAGGGGTATATCTGCTCAGTACTCGCAGATAGCACAAAGCAGTGATTAAAGGTTGGGACCACTTCTAGCTGTGTGATCTCTGGCAAGTTACTTAACCTCTCTGTGCCTCAATTTCCTCAGAGTAAAATGTGGCTGATACCCACCTCATCAGTTCTTGTCTAGATTTAAAAATGGTAATATTCTAGGTACAATAAAGTACTTAGAGTGGTGCCAAACATAATAATTTGTTACAATTATTATTATACCTTGGCTGATTCTCATGATCTCTCGCTAATATTTTTCTTATAATTCATTTTTATATTTCATAATACATTTGATAGGTAGTCACTAAACAAAATAAATTTTTGCAGATTGACTAATGCTGGATTTGTTCTCTTTTCTTTCTCTTTACTCTCCTACTCTCCTAAAGAGTTTCAACAAGAGAAAAATTCTCTTTTCCAACTCCACTCTACCTCCTCCCTCTCCTTCCCACTTGGTCAAATGTGGCCAATCACAAGTGTCCCATAGAATGTAAAACACCAGAAAACACTGACCTAGACTCTTGTTGGGCCATCCCTGGATAACTAAGGGACATGGCAGCCACGGATGGAAACTTTCACAAACCTAATTTCTATCACTATAATGGGTCAAAGTCTAATGCATATTTCTCTGTTGCTCCAGTTTTTATTTATCTGAGACTCTAGAAGGAATGGGTTGTCATAAGATAACACCTATTTATTTTTTTTTCTTTCATTAACAAAAAGAATATGCACACTGTTTCATGGAGCAAGAAGTCTACGGGACTAGGCAACTAGCAGAGGCAGTAACACCTGAGACCGACAGAAAACTTCCTTCTTCTCAGGGGTCCAGCCCATAAAGTTAAGGGAGACAGAAGTGAATGGTCATCTCTCCCTTTCCTCCTGGGGTAGGATAACCCAGGGAGAGGAAATTCCCTACTTCACATCATCCAGACACACCTGCCTGGGCTGGAGGTTTTCAGAGTAAGAAGAGAATGAAATCTTCTAGGGTGGAAAGTTTTATTCTTTGCGCCATTCCATACACAGAACCCTGAATCAGATCCTACTAGCTTTTCTATCTAAAACCCCAAAGCCCCTTCCCTGAAAGTATACAGGGTTTGGGGGAAGAAACAGTGACACATACTTGCAGAACATACACAGTGGAGGACCAGCCTCTGGCAGGAGAGGCTCAACAGGATCTTCAAAGGTTCCACTCTGAAGCAAGAGTGGAGAACAACTCTACCCATACAACTTTGGCACTGGGATTAAAAGAAGTGTTGTACTCTTCGAAATGGATTTTACATACAAATGAACTGATGAACACCATAAACATGTCAGCTTTATTCAATCCAATCAATACACCAGGCATTAAAATCTCTGAGGTAAAAATGGATTGTGGCTTTTTGTTGATGACACTGAGGAATTTTGGCCCCAAGCCCTGGTCAGACTGGACAAATAGGGCAGTCTGCCTATGAGCTGTCAGGCACATCTTGGTGGATGAAATCAAGACCCCAAGTCAGGGCTCTGGGCACCCCTGGGCAGCTCATCCTGACCAGTAGCTGGCTGTCAGCTCAAGCACCCCCATTCCTGCGCCTGACTGGCACCCCATCCAGCCCCCGAGTCATTTTCCAAGCTCAGCCACACTTCGCATTTCCTACATTCCTCCTCTCCGCTCCGACCCTTCTGGCCCCTGCCTCAAAGCCGACAGCTGGAGCCGGTGGGAGCCAAGCAAGAGGCACCGAGGGGTGCTGGGGGGGGAGGGGAGCGGGTAGGAAGGGGTCGTGAGCGCAATCAAGAAATGATCCGGAGAAGAAACGTCCCCCACCCTTCACATTCCCAGCCCAGTGCCCACAATCTCTGCCCGGACACTTGCGGCTCCAAGTGGCACCCAGTGCGCTCCCCCTGCTTAGGGGCACCACTTCCACTCGGCTCCCTTTTCGGTTCCCTCCCCTCGCCTTCCCGGTGACCCCGGCCCGGTCCCTGCCCGCTCTGGCCCCTCTCGGCCGCGCCGCACCGATCCTGCCCGCTCCTCGGAGCCCGCCCCTGCCCCTCCGGCCCTTCTCCCCTCGACAGCTGTGATGCCCCGGGATCCCCGACCTTCCCGGGATCACCCAGCTCTGCGTACCAGATGCCCCTCCTCATGGCCCCTCGCCCCGTCCTCTCCTGGGCCTGCAAGACCCCTACTCCCTTCAAAGTCCCCCCGGGACACAGCGTCTCTCAGGGTGCCCCAGCGATGCCCCGGGGTCCCCCGTCCTCACCTGAGTCCGCTCGAAGCTCTCGCGCTCCGCCGCCTCCAGCCCCGAGCCGACCCCGCGCCGGCTCAGCACCTTGGGCAGCGGGTTGGGCACCTGCTTCATGGAGCTGGCCATTCGGTCCATGTTGCCGCGCGGAACAGAGTCAGGGGCCCTCGCCAGCCCCGGGATCCCCACTGCGCGCCCGCCCCGCCCTACCCGCGGGGATCCGGCGCTAACGGGACGGCTCCCGCCTCCCATTGGCTGGGAGCGCTGCCAGTCTCCTCACGGCCCCGCCCCTCGTCAAGAGGCTTCCCCGCCCGCCCCCGCCCTCTCCCGAGCCCCTCAGTTCCCTCTTCGGGGCCGGCCTCTCGGGGCTGTGAACCGCTCTGTGATTGGCCTGAAGACCTGTCCGTCACCGTGGACCCGCCGTCCGCGGCAGGGGCGGAGCGGGGGCGGGACCTGGGCGGGCTGCCCCGACCTGCCCTCGCTCGCCCCGCCCTGACGCCCCGCGCGCCGCCTTCCCTCCCCAGCCGGCTGTCCCGGCGCGCCCAGGCACCGCCCCTGCTTTCTCAGTCCTGCGGGCTCTCGCACGGCGCGGTCGCGGGCTGCGGGCGGCCAGCATGCGGGCGGGGGCGGCGGCCTCCCCCGGGAGTCCGGGCCTGCCTGGGGTAGTCTGTTAACCCCTTTCGGTGGGGTCCGGGACTGGAGAGCGGGCAGGGCCAGCCCGGCGGCCGGAGCTTCGGAGGCACTGCCCCGAGGCCCCGCCGCCCAGGCAGGCTCCGCGCCCGGCTGCCCCGCGCGGCCCCCAGGCTGCTCCCTTCTGCTCCTCCCGCGTTCCGGGCCCTGCGGTGTCCCAGAGCCGAGGGCGCTGGGCTGGGCCGCGGGACCCCTGGGACCTGCTTTCTGCGCCGCTCCCCGTCTGCGCCTGGCAGACACTTTCCGTTTCTCCGCGGCTCTGGCCGCGCTCCGGTCCTGCTCCCGCGTCGGCCGAGGTACCGATAGGCGGCGGGAGGTGGGCTCTTTGGCGGAGATGCTGAAGAAAGTTGCAAGTTTTCCGTTAAACTCCAATTTAGGTATTTTTTCAAAAAATTCTTTGAAACTCAAAGTAATGAATGGCACCTTTAAGCATTAAACAATTTGGTGATTCAAATGTACTTTTTTTATAAATCAGAGCTTTTGGTAAAAATTCACACATTCAATAAAGAAGCAAAAGAGGGGGCGGGCATCGCAGGCGCTAGGGAGCCCCGGAGGCTTTTGCTCTGACATGCTCTCGGCGGCGCAGCTGGCACTGTGGGCGCGGGGTGTGGGGGCGAGGTGGGAGGGGGACCCACGGGGGACTCCAGCAGGGGGTGGGACAATGAAGGCCTAGAAAAGAAGGGAAAGGAGGAAGTTCTTCCCTTCGGAGGCTATATGAATAAGGCTGAGTCAAAGAAAATGGGGCGCCGCGGCAGTGCCAGAATTAATGTAGAGGAACGGTGGAAAGGGTGGGAGGGGGATGGGGGGAGTTGCCTTGAGGCTATATTTGCTTAGCTACGACGGGGCTGGTTTCACCTGTGCTTGAATTCTGTTTATGTAGAAGGCTTTGGGAGTACTCCCTCCCTTGGGTTCCTCTGGGAGAGATTAGATGTCACCTAATTTCCTAGCTTTTATGTCTGGGAGATGACATTAACTGAGTCTAAGAGCGTGATATCCTGATTGAGAAAAAGGAAATGGCCTGAAATTTAGAGCGTTATCAACATAAATATGGCCAGTGGGCAGGTGGGTGAATGGAAACAAGAACCTGGGGGGTACAATAGGAGAAGCAGAAGGAGATTCAAGGCTGGGAGGGGAGGGTAGTCTCGGGGACCTGTGGGAGGTCCGTCAGCAACCTGTGCACTGTTGGGAGATAAAGACTATGCATGAGCGTGGTTGTTGGGGCTGTGAAGGTGTGTGGTCAGAGTTGTAGCAGGAGAGGGATTGCACACTCAAAGGGCTAATAAGGGTTTGAGAAGGAACTGGTGCAAAGATGTGACCCGGGTCATGAAACTTGTCCAGGGAGGTAAAGCAGCAGAGATTGTTGGAATAGTGGGAAGATGTTAACATCTCTAGACCCAAAGGGACGAGGGGAGGGGGCTCTAAGTCATGGGAGAGGAGGCACCTGCCCATAGCTGTTGCCTTAGGTAGAAAACCGTGGTCACTGTGGAACAGTGGCCTGGCAGGGAGGGAGCTGGGGAATGAATACCCCAATCTCTCTATATCTTTCCCCTCTGATTTCCTGCTGGTGCCTCCCATTGGGAATCCCAGCTGGAAGCCATCAGTGCTGCCCCCACCCCTCCCTCCAGGCAGTGGAAAGTGGAGAGCTGGATCTGCAGGGGCATTGGGAGATTCCCAGTACAGGGGTCTCACACGGATGTGTCTACAAGAAAAACGCCAGAGAAACAGACAGGAATCCTAATAACATCACCTCTGTGTACCCATTCCCAGTCTTGCACCCGCCCTGCGCAGGACCCAGCTAAAGAGTGATTCATGACCCTTTGCCCAGAGTTTATGGCTTCAACAAACACGGGCCCTTTAAACAGGGATTAAGGGATCAGCTTAGTTCTTATTAGAATAAACCAGAGTAGGAATCAGGAATTTGTGGTTTGGAGGCACCCTGTGGGGAAAGGCTCAAGTCAGTTACCTTCCTCTATGAAACTCAGAGCAAGTTAAAAATAAGGAATCTCTCATGTGCTGTAGCAGCAAAACCCTTTGCCAAGAGTTGATACTGGGGTATAAACTACAGGGCTCTGCTAGGTGCTTTCAGCTCTTACCTTCTCTCCCAGCAATTTAGGATCCACTTCTCTCATACTTTTGAGGGATGCGAGTTTGCAGACATAAAGTCCTAATCTCTCGGGACCGCATCGAGGAATAAGTGTCCTATCACCGGCCTCTCTATAACTGATGAAGTATGTCCCACTCCACACCTGCTTTGAATCTGATTTAGCATGTAGTGCAAGGATATATAAACTGATCACACTATTTCTGCAGGTTCCTGGAGCCCAAATACACATGTTGAATAGTTTCAAGGAGATGTAACTGATTTGGAGTCATCCCCTCTTATCCAAGGGGGATATGTTCCAAGACCCCCAGTGGATGCCTAAAACTACAGATAGTACCAAACCCTATATATACTGTTTTTTTTCCTGTACATACATACCTATGATAATGTTTAATTTATAAATTAGGCATAATAAGAGATTAGCAACAACTAATGATGAAATAAAACAGTTATAATGCTATACTGTAATATAAGTTATGTGAATGTGGTCTCTCTCTCAAAATATCTTATTGTACTACTGTACTTACTGTACTCACCTGTTTTTGGACCGAGGTTGACAGCAGGCAACTAAGACTGCAGAAAGCAAAACCTCAGAGATGGGAGAACTAATGTGCATTATACTGTGTATATTTAAAGTATATAATTTGATGAGTTTTGACATATATATGTACAATTGATGCTTGAACAACACAAGTTTGAACTGGATGGGTTCAGTTATACGTGGATTTTTTTTCAACCAAACTCAGATTGAAAATACAATCAGTATTCTTAGGACGTGAAACCCAAATATAGGGAGGGTCAACTTTTCCTATATGTGGGCCCTGAAGGGCTGACTACAGGACTTGAGTATGCACAGATTTTGGTATACTCAGGGGTCCTGGAACCAATCCTTCTCGTATACCAAGGGTTGACTGTATAGACCCATGAAACCGTCACCATGATCAAGATAATGAAGATATTCATCACCCCCAAAGGTTTCCTCTTGCTCCTTCGTAATGCACCCTGACCTCTCCCCAATCGCTGTGCCCAGGGATCTGCTGATCTGCTTTATGCCATTATAGGTTACTTTATATTTTCTAGAATTACATATAAATGAAATCACACAGGATGTATTCTTTTTTTGTCTGACTTTTTTTTACTAAGGATAATTTTGAAATTCATCTATGTTGTCACATATACCCATAGTTTATTCCTTTTTATTGCTGAATAGTATTCTAATGTATAGATATTCCGCAATGTGTTTGTTCATTAACCTGCTAATAGACAATTGGATTGTTCCAAGTTTTTGACTATTACAAAAAAAAAAGCCGCTATGAATAGTCATGTACAAGTCTTTGTATGAACATATGCTTTCATTTCTCTTGGGTAAATACCTAAGATTATAATGTCTGGATTGTATGGTTGATGTATGTTTACCTTTTCAAGAAATTGCCAAATTATTTACCAAAATGGCTGTATCTCATTACTTTCTCACTATCAGCATATGAGAGTTCTGGTTGCTTCACATCTTTTTTCAACACTTGGTGTTGTCAGTCTTTTTGACTCAGCCATTGGTATCATGAGTGTTTAAATTTCCCAATAGCTAATGACGTGGAGTGTTTTTTCATATGCTTATTTGACATGTGTGTATTCTCTTTAGGAAAGTGTTTATTTAAATCTTTTGCCCATTTTAAAAACCTTTACATTTTGAAATAATACAGACTTATAGAAGAGTTGCAAGGTAGTACAAAGAGTTCATATATACTTTTCACCTAGTTTCTTTAAATGTTAACATCTTACATAACCATAGGTAATTATTAAAACTAAGGAATTCACACTGGTATAATACTATTAACTAAATTACAGACTTTATTTGTGCTAATGCCCTTACTCTGTTTCAGGATGCAATCCAAGATCCCACATTGTATTTAACTATCAAATTCCCTTAGTCTCCTCCAGTCAGTGACAGTTCCTCAGTCTTCCCTTATCTTTGTGACCTTGACACTTTTGAATAGATATTTTATGTGATGTCCCTCCATTTGGGCTCACCTTATATTTTCTCATGATTATATCAATGTTACGAATTTTTGGTAAAATACCACAGAAGGGGTACGCTCTTTTAGCACATTCTATCAAGGAGTACACACTGTCAATACATTTTATCACTGATGGTGTTAAACCTCAGTCACAGTGTAAAGTGGCTCACACCTATAATCCTAGCACTCTGAGAGGCTGAGGCAGGAGGATGGCTTGAGCTCAGGAGTTTGAGACCAGCCTGAGCAAGAGCGAGACCTCATCTCTACTAAAAATAGAAAAATGATCCAGGCATGGAGACATGCGCCTATAGTCCTAGCTACTCGGGAGGCTGAGGCAGGAGGATCGCTTGAGCCCAGGAGTTTGAGGTTGCAGTGAGCTATAATGTCGCCACGGCACTCTAGCTGGGCCACAGAGCAAGACTCTGTCTCAACAAAACAAACCTCAGTCACTTGATTCAAAAAGGGGTGGGGAACCTGCAGCCTAAGGGCCACATGTAGCCCTCCAGACAGATCCCCAAGTGCAGCCCCTCGACCGACCGAATCCAAATTTCATGGAACAAATCCCTAACAAATCCCTCTATTAAAAGGATTTGTTGGGTAAATTGGGATTTGGTCAAAAGGCTGGGCTCAAGGATCCAGAAGGCCACATGTGGCCCAAAGGTCGCAGGTTTTCCACCCCTCGAGATCATGTTTCTTCACTGTAAAGTTACTGTTTTCCCCACCGTAATTAATAAAAAATTGGGAGAGCTACTTTGAGGCTATGCAAATATCCTGTCTCCTTAAATTTTTTTGCCCATTTTTATTAAAATGAATTGCATTATTTGTCCTCCTGTTGAACTAATGAGTGAGTATTTCAGTTGTGTGTTCTTGGGCGAGTTGCTTAATGCTCTGAGACTCTTACCTGGCTGTAAAGTAGGCAGAGTAACAACACAAGCTTTCATTCATTCAGCAGATATTACTTGGGCTCTTTCTCTAGAGGAGACACAGGACTAATAAGTTATAAGTTTACTTGTTGGTCATGGATACACATTTAAAAAAAGACATATCCTCCACAAGGAGGTAAGTGCTGAGCAATGAGAATGCCATGTTTCTCCAGATGTTTGGGGGATTAAAGAAGAATTGGATCCACTTATGCAAAATTATATCTCTGTGTGTGTGAGTAAGTAAGAAAAAAGGGTAGAGTTAGATCTGTATTTGTTGACTGGTAGTGATGTCCTTGAAAATCGTCAAGTGGAAAAGAAGCAAATTACCGATTATTGTGTATAGAATGATTCTACTTTGGTAAAAACAGGCAAAAAAAGAATTCCACATATCTGTATATATGTCTTTGTGTGTGAATGAACACAGAAAAAAGTGTGAATGAGTATAATCGAGGGTGTTAGTACAGGAGGTAGGGTCATATAGAGAGAGAGATTATTGCTTTTCTATATCTTTTAATTTTAAAAATAAAGTTAAGAAAATATAAACATAAAATAATTGATAGACACAGAAATGACAAAAACACACCTAAACAAGTGCTTTATATGTTGGTTAAAATGTACTTTCAGCTTATTACTAGCTAGTGCATAGTATGAACTCTAAGACAGAAAGCTAAAGTTTCTAAAGACTTTGCCATATCTCGAAGGGTTCATGTTGGTACTCAAAGTGTTAATTGTGCATGTGTGTGTGCATGTGCACATGTGTCTGTGTAGGGAGTTGGGGTGAATTGGAGAGAAGGGTGGTGACCCGTAAGGGGGAAGCAGAGACCTGCCAGGACCCACCACTGTCTGGGGCGCCTATTTGAAAAACCTTTTAAAAGGGCAGACGAGTTGGAATGGAACTCATCCTGGTTGAATCAGGAGCTAAGGCAGGACCTGAAACTGGATCCAGGCGCTACCCCAAGTCAGGAGGCAGGGAGGTAGGAACTGAGCCAAAATGGGAACCCAAGCCAAAGCCACACAGGAGCCCCCAAGCCAGGGGTGGGGAGATAGCACCAAATTGACCCAGATGGTGGACCAGGGTCAAGTGACTGCAGGGCAAGTTGATCTCATCCTATACTAACAAAATAATGCCTCCGACCAGGAGGAGGAATACTTTGCGGGAAAGATAACAAGTTCATTTGTGGACACGCTGAGTTTCAAATGCCACACAGAGATGTCCATCAGGCGGTCAGAACATCAGAAGGGCTGACAGAGGTGGAGGTGTCAGCTGAGTGTCACCCTCATCGTGAGATGGTGGGTGAAGCTGCAGGCCTGGGTTAGAGAAGAGAAGAGGACCCAGGACAGAGACTGGAGACTGGGAGAAAATATTTGCAAAACATTTATCCAACAAAGGATGTAGGTCTAGAATAGACCAAGTACATGTGTTTCAAGTTTACCTGGTTTTAAATTATGCATCCAGGTCAGGATGACTAAGGCACAGGAGTGTGATACTGGGGACCGTGTTGGGGGTTTACAATGACAGGGCTCTGAGTCGGAGGTTCAGCTCCACCGTGTTCAGGTTTTGCTTGCATGTTAATAAAAAACACGTACAAGAAATGGCGAAGAAGTGACAGGAGACACAGAAAATGAAGTCAGAGAGGTAGAGGGAGCCAGCAGATTTCCATGTCCTTAAAGCCCAGAGTCGTAGTCTGTTTTCTGTTGCTTGTAACAGAATATTTGAAACTGGGTAATTTCTAAGAAACAAGTTTATATCTTATAGCTCTGGAGGCTGAGAAGTCCATGGTTGAAGGGGTGCACCTGGTTAGCGTCCCCTTGCTGGTGGGGACTCTGCAGAGTCCTGAGGCTGTGCAGGGCATTGCATGGTGAGGGGACTGTGCTGGCTCAGGTCTCTCTTCCTCTTCTAATAAATCCACCAGTCCCACTCTTGTGACAACCCATTAATCCACGAATGGATTCATCAATTCATGAGGGCAGAGACCTCATGACCCAATCACCCCACCTCTCAATCCTGCCAAATTGGGGGTTCAATTTCCACGTGAGTTTTGGAGGGGACAAATATTCAAACCGTAGCACCCAGGCGGGAGAACGGTGTGAGATAAACAGTGTCACAGGCCACAGAGAGGTCAGGGAAGGGCGACTGAGGAGAGGACCTACAAAGTGGAAGTCTGTGCCTTTGAGAGAGCAGTTTGAATCAATGTGTGGGTGCTGCAAAGTTTGGGGGTCCCCAGGACCAGCCTCAGGTTTGGCAATTCACTGGAAGCACTCACAAAATTCACTGAAAGCTCTTATGCTCATGGTTATGGTTTATTACAGCGAAAGGACACAGATTAAAATCAGCCAATGGAAGAGACGTAAGGGGCAGAGTCTAGGAGGGTTCCACACGTGAAGCTTCCAGTTGTCACATGACATGTGACAACATGCACGATGTAGTGCCAACCAGCACGCTCCCCCGAGCCTTGTTGTGCAGAGTTTTTACTGGGGCTCCCTCACGTGGACATAGTGGCCACCTGTGTGGCTGACTTTGGTCTCCAGCCCCTCCAGAGGTCGAGCTGATACCACATGGTCCAAAGCCTCCATCATAAATCACATTGTTAGACTGTCCAGCATGGCCCAAGGCCCCCAGGTATTCAAAGACACTCTGATCAGACAGGACATTCCAAGGGCTTAGAGATCACCTCCCAGGAGCCAAAGGCGAAGGCCAGACCTCTCTTTGGGCAAACTTAATTCTTTATTGCACAGACGCTGAATTGCGGTGAATTGAGACACGAATTAGTTCTGAGCAGGGGAACAACTGCCTGTGTCACTATGTCACTTCTCCAAAACATGTAGTAGGAAAAAGAAACTGAAAGGGTCTGGTGGACAGATGTGGAGGAGCAGATAAATGGAATGACAGGAGGGGTTGAAGGGATGCAGGTTTCAGGAGAGGCAAGAGTGGAATCTGGGACCACAAGAGAGAAAATGAGGAGGAGGGACATGCAGTGTGTCCAGAGAGGAGTCGGTTTGGGAGAGAAATTCTGTGGCGAAGGTGGGGCTCACCATCTGGCAGTGACGTTCGGAAGTGGGATGGGGTGCCACTTCCTTAGAGGAGGAGGCAAGGAGCTCTGCGGTCTGATGGAGCCACCAAAACTGGACGTGAGATTGCCCAGGGCGAAATTAGAAGCAAATTTCTCCAAAGGGAGAAATCTGTGAATACAGATGTGGCAGGATAAGCTCTGGAGATATTCCCCTGAGGTTCCTTTCTGCCCTCCCCGCCGTCCCCCTACCATTCTTTTTCCCTTGTCCTTTACCCAGAGATACAGCAGAAAAGCAGAAAGTTACAGAAGCTTAGGGTTTGGGTTTCAAAAGCTGGGATGGCACAATTATGCCATAAACAATAGATTGGGAAGAACAGAGAAAGGATCGGGTCACCACCACCCCCCACCCCCGGCCTAGAGACAGTTGTCTGAGCAGGGGAGTTGGGGGTGGGGGAGGGCAGAGAGCTTAGGCACTGGTCTGGTTCTTGCAAATGGCCCTTCATCCTGGCTCAGGGGCTGAGTGCTGGGGACAGAGGGGAATGTGACCCAAAACACAGAGAGCTTTGGGAATCTGGGCCAGAGGGAATTCATATTCCCCTTCTCGTAGGTAGGGCTCGGTGCAGCATTAACACCCCAGAGACTCCCTGAGCTGGCAGGGAGACCCCTCCCCACACCAGCCTGGCATGTCTTAGTGTGGTGCAGGAAGCAGCAGGACATGTCCTGTAAACCCAAGAGCCATAGGCTGTGGCCCAGGAAGCCAGCAGACCCGAACAGGTGGACGTAGCAGTGACCTGCAGGGACCAGGCTCTGAGGGCAGAGAGAGAACAGGATGTCTCCGGGCTATCAGTGTGGGTGGACGATGACAACCAAGGACCTGACAGCCACCATCCCTTGGCACTGTAAGAGCTGGAGAAAGGCGCCACGAGGCCCTGAAGCACCAGAGACTGTCTTTGCCATCTAAGGACCAGGAGCTCAGAAGAGGACCCCTGCCCAGTTATGGAAAAACAGTTACGTTTATTACACAACTAGCACTGTGAACTTGTCAATTATATATATAAAGAAGACTTATATATAGGAAAGGGTTTATTTCTGACATAGTGCTTGGACCAAATTTCCATCACTATTTTCCTAGGGTTCCATTTTTTAATACCTGATCAGGTGTCTTGATTGTGGGAAAACACAGCCTTTTTGAGTAATACTTTTTCTCCATAGTTTCCAATGGTGTCCAACCAAAACCAAACCGAAATAAAACACAGGGTGGCTGAGTTCATTTTCAGGAAAAGTAGGGCTAGCCTGACTTCAGCAGTGAGCCTCCGGAGCAAGAGAGGGCTGAGGGCCGTGGGCTGGGTGTTGGCTTCCATAGGGGGCAGTGGGCTGACCGTAAGTGGGTGGCAGGCAGGTGGACACGAGGGCCAAGGGCAGCCCGAGTTCTCAGGGGTGCTCTGTGACGAGGCAAGGTCCCCTTATAAACATTTTCTTGAGGCTGGGTGTGGTGGCTCACACATGTAATCCTAGCACTTTGGGAGGCTAATGTGGGAGGATGGCTTGCTGTCGGGAGTTTGAGATCAGCCTGAGCAACAGCGAGACTCCATCTCTACAAAAAATAGAAAAATTTGGCGGGGCGCAGTGGCTCACGCCTGTAATCCTAGCACTCTGGGAGGCCGAGGCGGGTGGATCACTCAAGGTCATGAGTTTGAAACCAGCCTGAGCAAGAGCAAGACCCTGTCTCTACTAAAAAAAGAAAGAAATTAATTGGTCAGCTAAAAATATATAGAAAAAATTAGGCGGGCATGGTGGTGTATGCCTGTAGTCCCAGCTACTTGGGAGGCTGAGGCAGGAAGATCATTTGACCCCAGGAATTGGAGTTGGCGGCTGCAGTGAGCTATGATGTTGCCACTGCACTCTAGCCTGGATGACAGAGTGAGACTCTGTCTCAAAAAAGAAAAAAAAAAAAAGTTGGGAGAGAGTATCTGGTGTCTGCGCTTAGGCTGGGCTGGCAGGACAGGAAGAGGAAGGGATGTCTTTGGCAGTTTTCTGCCTTTAGGGGCAGGTACTTGGCTTTGCCCTTCGTCCGAGGCTGCCCCTATTGAGTTGATGTTGGGGAGAGAGAAGGGCTGGGTGGCAACAGGTGTCTATTTCTACGTAGGAAACAGATTCTTGACACATGAAAGAGGAACTCACAATGAAAGTGACCAGTGAGCGGCAGATGAGAGCTACTTGCTTGACCGATGCCTGTGGAATAGAAGGCCTTGTCCTCTCTTAAAGGAGTTTCAGGCATCAGTAGCAGACAAGGAAGGCGATGTGGGGTCTGGAACTTTCCCAGAGCCAAGTGCACCGGGCAGCTGGCCACTTCCTCCTCCCATGCGTGCGGCTGTACGGCTGGGAAAGCACAGGCTTTGGAACCCGCTGACCTGGGGCTGAGTGCCAGACCCACTTGCACATCACGTGTTAGTCACTTAACCTCTTTGACCCTTGACTTCCTCATCTGTAAAATGGGGATTTAACGAAGTCCCACCTCACTAATCTGTTGGATTCAAGGAAATAATGTCGTAATTATCTTTCTTTTTTCATTTTCCCTTCCTTTTTATTTTTATTAGAGTTTTAAAGTATCAAATAGTTCCTTAAGGCTAATGACAACAAAAGAAAAGCAGCTTCTTTGTCTTGCCCTCCTTTCTCCTTCGTTCCTTCCCTTCCTCTCCGTCCCTCTCTTCTTTCCAGAGCAGCCCCTGTGTGGCCCCCCGTGGCATGGCATGCCCCCTCCTTTGAGGATCTGTGAGTATAACAAACCGTCTTTTGATCTGTTGGCCTCGCCACGTCTGCGTAATAATAAACCTGTATTTTAAAGCACTGGCTCACTGCCACTCTTGCCAACACTACTCCCATCTTGATTTCCCCGTGCACATAGGTGACCTTCCCACATCGGGCCTCTCTGTTCCCCGCCCTCCACCCGGTCTCAGCCACCCTTTCCCAAGTGCACACCCTTGACCTCATGGTTACCAGTCACTCGGTTTCCTGCTTCTCTCTCTCTGGCCACCACTTCCTATGTTTCCACCTTCCTCCGCTAGAACCCTGACTCCGGGTCACCAGGGCCTGCGATCCTTTGATCCTATCACCTCTTCATTGTCCCACTCACCCTACCCCGCAGCATCCATTTCTCTCTTAGTAAAAGCCGAGTCCTTACAATAAGCCACAGGGCCCTGCAGGCTTTGGCCCCGTTCTCTCTCTGAGGCCTCTCTAGTCACGCTCCTCCTCTAACAAAGCCCCACACATTCCTACCTCAGGCCATTTGCACTGGCTAGTGCCTTTGCCTGGAACATTCTTCCCCCAGAAACCCACAGGCTTTGTGCCCTCACCTCCTTTATGTCTTTGCTCAGATGTCACCTTTTCAGGCTTTCAGGAAAGCCTTTCAACAAGGCTTTTCCTGGCCACCCATTCAGATGACAAAGCACCCACCACTGCCCAGCCCCTTGGCCCGCTGTCCTTGTTTCATGGCCCTCGCCACCTTCCCACACATGACATCGTTTACTCGTTTATTGTGTTTAGTGCTTAATGTCTACCTTCCCCACCTAAATGTGATCTCGGCCAGGACAGGGATTTTTCCCTTTTTTAAAAAATTTTTATTTTTTTGAGACAGGGTCTCACTTTATTGCCTGAGGTGGAGTGCAGTGGTGTCATCATAGCTCATAGCAACCTGAACTGCCTGGGCCCAAGCGGTCCTCCTGCCTCAGCCTCCTGCTCCTGAGTAGCTGAGACTACAGGCGTGCACCACCACGCCTGGCTAGTTTTAAAATTTTTTCTAGAGATGAGGTCTCACTATGTTGCTCAGGCTGGTCTTGAACTCCTGGGCTCAAGTGATCCTCCCACCTTGGACTCCCAAAATGCTAGGATTATAGGCATGAGCCACCACGCCTGGCCTGATTTTTCTTTTTTTATTCATGTCTGTATCCTCAATATCTAGAAGAGTGCTTTGCATATGATAATGCTTATTACATATTTTAATAAATAAACTGAATATTAGGACCTAAGAGAGTCCTAGAGATCATCCTGCACAACTTGTCTCGTTGTGACAATAACAAAAACAACCAGGGCAATAGCAGCACGATGACTTTCCTTAGTCACTCGCTGTGCACCAGGCACCGTGCTGGGGACTTTAGCTCTTGTAGTCTTCATAACAACCCGATGAGCTTAGTACCGTTACAATCTCCATTTTACTGGCAAGGAACCTGGGGCTAATGGAGGGTTCAGGTTCAGGATCTTATCTAGATCACACAGCTGAAAAGGGGTGGGTCCAAGCCACGTGTACATGCAGATCTTGTGTGCGGACGGGCTCTCAGTAAGAAAACTGCTGACACATGGAAGGAATCATCATTGCATAGGATGCTGAGGCCCAAGAAGGGGCGGTAACCTGCTTGGTGCAGACACCCTTAATCAAGCACCTTGGATTTGCTGGGGTTGCTGGCTGGGAAGAGGGTGGGGAGTCTTCGGGGCAGCAACCCAGCTCCTCCTGGAAGTTGAATCAGCTCCTGGTGCCTGTAGCCTGCTATCTGGGCTCTAATGCACTTGGTGGATGCCTGGCTGCCCCAGGAGAGCCTTAATGGACCCACAGAGTCACAGCCTCAGCTGAAACAGTGGATTCATAATGGAGGAGACAAGGTCATTACTAAACAGAGCAGGGTGGTAGAGGACAGGAAAAAAAAAAAAGAGTGATTGTCTTCTAAGGAACCAACCACATTCCCGCCAACCCTTGGCTCTCCTGTCCCCAGCCACCACCTCTCTCTTTTCTGTTGCAGGTGGCCCTGGGTCTACTGAGGCCAAAGTTCCCCTATGTGCTTGGGTTTCTCACCTGCTGGGGGCCTGCCTCACCTGGGTTCCTCATCCTCCAGCCTCTGTCCTACCAGAACACATAGGAATGTTGGAGCAGGGGTCGGAGAGGGTTAGTTGAAGGGCAGGAGCAAGTTTATTCAGGAAAAGCTTCCCAGAGATTCTCAGATGCTGCTGTCTCTCCCCTGCCCATTGAGAGTGACTCGTGTAGAATTCTGTTTTATTCTCTGTAGAATTTGTTTAATTCCTCCCTTTCTTCATCCAATACATTAGTATTAGGAATTTACTATTTCAAGGCTGGGCATGGTGGTTCAAGCCTGTAATTCTGCACTCTGGGAGGCCGAGGTGGGAGGATCGCTTGAGCTCAGGAGTGGGAGACCAGCCTCAGTAAGAGCAAGACCCTGTCTCTATTAAAAATAGAAAAAAGTAGCTAGGCATGGTGGCACACAACTGTAGTCCCAGCTACTGGGAAGGCTGAGGCAGGAGGATCCCTTGAGCCCAGGAGTTGGAGGTTGCAGTGAGCTATGGCGACGCCACTACACTCTACCCAGAGCAACAGAGTAAGACCCTGTCTCCACACACACATACACGTACACACACACACAAATTTACTGTGTCCAGGCACTGTATCAAAGATGTATTAGATTATTTGCAGGATAGCATAATAGAAGCTGAGAATATTAGAATGGAATCAACGCATGTGAGTCCCAGAGACAAACCTGGTAGCAAGAGCAGCCTCTGGATTTGAGCCCTGGGTGACTCAGGAATTCATCTCTCCTTGTCCCCCTGTCCCCGCCTGCTTGGGACTCTCAGCATTTCTCATGTGGATTTGTACGGTGATCTAACTCTTTCAAAAACTTTCAAAAATTATGCTAAAATATGCATAACATAACATTTACCATTTTGACCATTCTTAAGTGGCATTAAGTACGTTCACAATATCGTACAGCCATTAACCCCATCCATTTCCAGAACTTTTTCATAATCTCAAACAGAAACGCTTTATCCATTAATACCAACAATACCCAGTAACTCCCCTCTTCCCTCTCCCCCAGCCCCTGGTCATCTCTGTTCTACTTTGCATCTCTGTGAATTTGCCCATTCTAGATCCTCCATATCAGTGCAATCATACATTTGTCCTTTTGTGTCTGGCTAATTTCACTTAGCGTGATGTCTTCACGCTTCATCTATGTTGTAGTGTGTATTGGCATGTGTCCTTTTTAAGGCTAACATTCCATTGCGTGTCTATACCACATTTTGGTTATTCATTCATCCGCTGATAGACGTTTGGGTTGTTTCCACCTTTCGGCTGTTGTAAATAATACTGCAATGAACATTGGGGTATCCCTGCTTTTGATAGTGTTCCCTAGCCTGTTCCCCAAAGAAATGCCAGATGTGTTTCCCTAAAACACAGAGTTGATCATTTAGTCTTCACGGATGGCTTAAGATCTACAAAGGCTGCCTGTTGCGCACACACTTGAGTCCAGATGCCTTGGCACGGCGTGTAAGGCTTTTCGAAGTCCTCGTCCTTGCTCTCAGCTCCCTTCCAGTCTTTTCCTTGCTGTACTCCTGTTCCTCCAAATACACCTGCCCTTCCAGGCACCCAACGCTTCTGTGCCTGCCGTTGCTTGGAACATCCTTCTCTGCTTGCAGAAGTGCCACTCATTTGCCAAGACCCAGTTTAAATGTCCAGCCTTCCTGGACCCTGACAGTGAATGAACCCTTCCCTCTGCCACATCTGGGTGCAAGAGAAAGAATGTGGAGCCCAAGGTCACTCAAAATGGATCAGAATTCCCACCCCTGCCACTCATTAGACTTTGGGCAAGTTTCTTATCCTCTCTGAACCTCTTTTCTCATCTCTAAAGTGTGTGTTCAAAGATCATTTTCAGAAAAAGGCAACATCATGGCTCTCCTGCAGACATAAAAATGAACACATTGAAGATTTCATTTTGCTAATAATGAGGGAGCCAGGCAGATGTCATGCCCAGTTCAAGAGAGAATCTGAAAAATACACACCTTTATAAGTCAGGAATATTTGAAAAGAATATGCAAATAGAGGCACAATTGGTTTTTCCACAAAGAAGGGAGGGGACTCAACTGGACCTCTGTAAGACAGAGCAGAATCTATATGTCTATCGGTTACTTATGACTCAGAGTGGTAAAACAGTTCCCATAAAATCAGAACCTGACACAGTGGAATGATGTGCTATAGACAAAGACACCTTTTTATTTAAGTACAGATGTTTCCTGACCTGTCCTTAGTCCTCTCACCAATATTTATTCGGCCTTTCTTTCTTTCTAGGAACAAGAAAGACTGAACTTCCAGGCCCCCTTGTGGCTGAATGAGATCTTGTAGCTGGGTCTGTATAATGAATTGTGCCGGAAATTGGCAAGTGATGTTTATAGGCCAGGACATGGGGTTGCTGGTTTAGAGTTCATGATTGCCACTGCTGTGATAAAAGCACGGTTGAGATGGGACCTCTGTTCATTTGGATCCCGGAGTGACTATGTGAGCAGGGCTTCCTGCCCATGATGGACATGCTGTACGAGTGGAACATACTTTGAGATTTGGGCTTCTTTTGTTCTGCGGCATAACTTAACTCATCCTGACTGATCTCAAAGGAAGTTGTGACAAAAGCTCTTTATGCAGGGCTAGAATATAGAAATTGCTCAATCACTATTCTTTCCTTCCGTTACATTTTAATGTGACACTTTTAAATTGCATCATCATAATGAGTGTCACAAGACTAGGTACTGTGATTTGTTGGCCTTTGTATTCTCAAGCAGCATCTGACCTTTTAGTGGTTCTTAAATGTTTACTGAATAAATAAATCAAGTATTCATTGAAATGGATCTCTGCCATTTGAGCGAGTTTTACATTTTTTGAGACTTAGATTTTTTTTTTTTAATCTGTAATTTGAAGGAAAAAAAATCGTGGGGATGCGTGCCATGGTCTGACCGTGTCTTCCAAAATTCATGGGCTGGGAACTTAATTCCCAATGCAACAGTGTTGGGAGACGGGGCTGTTTGGGAGGTGTTGGGGCCGTGAGGGCTCCACCTTGTAAGGATGCAAGAAGAGGGCCCACACCACATGCCAGCACCTGGGTCTTGGACTACCCAGACTCCAGAACTGTGAGAAATAAGTTTCTGTTCTTTACAAATCGCGCAGTCTGTGGTATTCTGTTACAGCAGCACAAATAGACCAAGACAACATGGAAGTACTTTATTAATTTTAAAATTGTGTCCACACATGCAAGAGATAAAGAAAACCAAGACCCCCCAAAGTTGGAATGACTGAGCTTAAACCAGGACTAAAACTTGCAGATTTTGAGACTTAAAGGTTCAGAGTTAAATGGCCCCTGAAGGACCCTTCTGGAAGTCTAACTGGGAACACCAACCACATGGATCTCATGGGTCCCACATCTGTGTGTAGCTCCTTTCTTGATCCAACCTCTCACGAGTCCAGAGAGTGAGTGACTCATAGCTGATGACAGTGACTCAGCTGGTGGGGGACAAGTGTCTCATGAGATTCCCGACAGCCTGGCATGCATCTGAGGCAGCCTAGAGAAGAACCAGTAACCGTGGGACAGAGCAAGGACACCAGCCCTGGCTCTCACCTCCTGGAGCATATGCTACCCAAGGAGCTCGGGATTTCCCTCAAAGGACTAAGAAATTCTTTTCTTTCATAATTAGCAAAGAGTAAAGGAGCATTTTTTCTGGTATTCTGGTTTAAGGGCTGACATTTTTCAATTTTGCAACTGACCAGTGGGGTCATGTCATTATAAGGAAGTGGACAAAACACAGGATGTGGATGAAGGGAAATTGGTCAGACCCTGAGTTCTACCACTCACAGACGTGTGACCTCAGACCCACGTCCTCCGTTTCCTTAAGAACAGGAATAATTCTTGTCTTACCTCCCAAGATAAAGGAATACTCTAGGTGTGTTGTATAAATGATAAGGCAATATATAAATGTCAGTTATTTGGATGAACCTTATTCCCTTGTACTGTGCAAATTACACTGTAATTATTAATACTTTTTGGCCTAGAGCATGTGAAAACGAATGGTCGTTCAATGGATGAAAAGCAGGAAAGAATGAATGGGAAGGACCAGGCATGATCTGGACAAGGGTCTCTGTTACTGCAATCGCCTCTCTATAACCAAACTCTGCCCATCTTTCCGGGCTCAGCTCCAGCCTCCTTGGCCAAGCCATGCACGGCCGCGTCTGCACATGCCTGTCTCACTATGGAATGGCTCATGGCATGCTTCGATATCCCGAGGGAACTTAGGAGCTCTAGGGAACTCTGAAAATGTAATTCCAACCTCCTTCTTTTATGAATGAGGAAACCGAGGCCCAAGGAGATAGTGTAGCCAGTCAAACTCACGCAGGTATGTCATCTTGCAGGGGCTCTTAATTGCTTTGTGTGTGTTTCATTGCTCTCCAATGACCTGTACCCTCTGAAGATCGAGCGCAGTCTTTCTTGTCTCACATCTCTCCCTTGCCCCTCTCCCCTGGTGGTCGCACAGGACCCCGGATCTCAGCTTGGTCCTTGGTAATGACTCATAGAATGGACTTTTCTGTCAATTTGCTGGTTGTCAGAGGAGTAGGAAAAACATTTAAAAAGCTGGCAGAACACTGTTGCCATCTGCTGGTGAGTTTCTAGAACTACAGGTAAAAGTCTGAGTCTTGCAGGCTTGGAAGCTGCGCCCTCTCCCTCTGTGAACACACCACTCCGATTCAGGGTTAAGCCTGGGCAAAGAGTGTCTGGCGACATTTGCCTTTGGTAGCACATCCCACAAGTGTTTACTGAGGCCTTCCTTCGTGCTAAGATTGAATTAATCCCTGACCTCAAGGATCCTGCTGTCTGGTAGCAAAGCCAAGAGCATTAATAACTATATTACAATTGTAAACAAGCACCAGAGAAAAGGAACAAAAGATTCCAGAGTCCTCCAGAGGCAGGAGAGAGTTAATGCTGGTTGGGGACATGGCAGAAATCACTGAGTCCCCATGGAAAACATGACCTTGATATTCTTATTAAAGGGAAGAGGCATTTTGCC
>CAUYRT010103647.1:0-27227 GCA_963574885.1 Lepilemur ruficaudatus
GGGTGTCAGGTCATGTCTCAGGCTACAGGAACACGGACGGAGAAGGCAGAGTCTGTGTAGTCAGCTTAAAAAAAGGGGAAAAAAATTCTTTTCAATAAAATAAATCTTAACACCTCTTCTAGTAAGTGCATAAATATTACACAAAACAAATTTTAATGTCATAATCCTACTATTGTTAAAGTCCACATGCTTATTTATTTTACAGAAATGAATTCAGCAGCACAAATGCAACCACAGCCACCTGACGGCGTTTCATGTTACTATTTTTATAATAATAATTTGAATCATTAAGTCATGCTCCATTGGGTTAAAAATTCTTATCTCCTTGACATATTGCTCAATATACGAGCTGTTTTTCTGTCCTTTTTTTCTTTTTTGAATTCTTTCATTAGGACAATTTCTGAGGTTAACAAAAAAGGAAGAAATGTTCTGTCATTTCAGTAATCATCAATAACTGCGCCAATTTCCACCACTTCACCACTACTGTTAACAATTTTTAAAAACAGTTCTCCAGGTATCTTATTAACTCAATTTGCATTGCTCTGTTTAATGTGTTCCTTGCCTCCCTCTCTCCCCCAGGAGTGAGAGCATCTTCATCACCCCTGAGACGCCAGCACCAAGCACGGCATGAGGACAGGTGTACAGAAAATCTTAGCGGAAGGAAATGAATTACTCTGATGGCTGACAGTTTCCCCATGTATAAACTGCTTGCCCTTTTCTCATTTAAATGGGCTTGACAGTTTTCTGAAATTTTAAGAGTTATGCAAATAATACAAACTTTAGCCTTTTGTTATACTTGCTGTATTTACCCAGTGTTTGATTTTTTTGTTTGGTTGTACTATATGCCAGGCAGAAAATTTTACATTCTCATATAGTCAAACCAAATGCCCTCATTTCTTCTATTGATTAGAATGGTATTAACCTGCTAAAAATGAATTACACACATTTTTCCCCCCTGTGGTTTTTAAAAATCTCAGCTCTTCCTATGTTAAATCTCTAATCAATCATTTACTTTCTCCATTGTTTTGTGGTCTTCCTATTTCTTTGTTGTTTTTACAAAAGAATGTTAACATTTATGAGATGTGATAAACACTGATTTCATTAAGAGAACATTTGGATTTGTTTAAAGGTTTACAATGGCACTGGTGTTTCAGGATTAATGACTTACTAAACAAGTTATTTAAAAAAACACTAAAACTTTTTCTTACAAAACAGTATTTACTATAAACAGTAGCTTGGTCCCTTGTACATTCTCTTGAAGGACCTAAGACAGTTCTAGGCCACCTGGTCACCTGGGTAGATGAGTCAGAACACATGCAAGGTGAAGGAGAAGAAACCTAGTGACTCTATCCAGAGAAGGTACAAAATTCCCTTTTGTCATCCTGAAAACAAGACAGGACTGACTGAACGTTAATTTCCCAGCGTGCAGCTTCAGCTCTCTCTGCCTACGACACAGTGCCAGGTTTCATGACTCTGCTGTATCAACAGAGAAAGGGCCATCTTGCCAATGACAAGCTGGTTCCCGTAACTGTGTTCCTCAGTTAACAGGGCCTGTGAGGTGTTAAAGTTCCTGGGGAAAAATGAGTTCCAAAGTCAAAGAAATGCAAGAAGTCCAGTAAATAAAGTTAAACAAGTTCCTTTACAGCTAGACTTCTCTTACATTTTAATAGGCTGGTGTGCACTCTAAATTTCAAATATGAGTTTTATATGCTGCCCTTCAATCTAGAGAACATTTAAGGAAAGGAAACAGAAGAGTTCTAACTTAAAAGACTTTTTTCCTTTTCTACTAAGCACCCTATTTACTAAATTAGAACATGTTGTATTCTTTCTTTATTCAAAAATGGCCAAACATTAACATATTGCTTTATTAAATTTTTTTCAAAGCTGAATTAAAGTCCACTTAATATCTAGTCACTTATTTTTCACCAAAAGATCTTAAACCTGGGAAATGTACCAAGAAAGCTCAAATCTCATTAAAAATCTCCCTTTCCCCAAAGAAACTTGTCATTTAAAAGAACCCTATGAGACTTATTTTTTTCTTAATTGTCAAAGAACACTTAACATGAGATCTATCCTTTTAACATATTTAGTTTAGTTTTTGAGACAGGGTTGCCTCTGGCAACTTCCATTCTAATCTCTATTTCTATGAATTTGATTGTTTTAGACACCTCGTATAAGGTCTATATTCCTTTTTTGGCTTTAGTATACTACCACATATTTTCTTATCTGAATTATCACTGTTTCACTTGGAACTTTTATTAAGTGAATAGAAAGGAACATAAGACGTGTAAATCTGTTAAATATTACAGAGTATAGTAATCTTATGGGAAAACACTGAGCATAAATAATACTGTTTAGCAATATAAACTTGCAGAGTATTCATCTTCTTGATCGGAGACTTCCTACCATGGCTCATCACACACAGAAGACCAACGTCTGCATTTTTGTTTCAATACTGCTAATAATATCTTTCAGACTTAAAACCATAAGGAGAGCAGGCCTGTGTGATCCATGGCCTGTTAGGAACCCGGGCTGCACAGCAGGAGGTGAGAGAGCGAAGCTTCATCTGTATTTACAGCCGCTCCCCATCCCTCGCATCACCCCGAGCTCCACCTCCTGTGAGATCAGTGGCAGCATTAGATTCTGCATTACGGTGAGTTGCATAATTATTTCATTATATATTACAATGTAATAACAGAAATAAAGTGCACAATAAATGTAATGCACTGAAATCATCCTGAAACCATCCCCCACCCCAGTCCATGGAAAAATTATCTTCCATGAAACCAGTCCCCGGTGCCAAAAAGATTGGGGACCACTGCCTGAATAGATCAGATCAATAGAAACAGGCTGCCTCAAATTTTATCTCTAAGAGGGCCACCGTTTTCAGGAAAACATGGCTTCTGTCAGGTTTTGGGCTATACTGACAATCATCTCTAGCACCCCTAAAAATCACAGCATTACTCATGAGAGTCATGTGAAGAACCTGTCTGTCCTGTCTCCCCTCTAGGAAGAATCTGCCTTCTAGGAGCTATAACTTTGATCTTTCCTTCATACCCTCCAGAGTCCAACTGTAACAACTTTAGGCCCAGCTTTAGAACTAGACTAGAAGGAAAAATGGAAGTCCTACATTGTAGGTGTGTTTGGTGGATCAGTCATCTTTGGAAGTGAAGGCCCAGGAAGCAAATGGACTCAAGCATTCCAGTTAGAATTTGGAATGAATGTTTCCATGGAAACAGTGATGTAGACAGAAGTAAGGTTCTACTGCAAGGGTATCAATATAGTTCAGTTATTGTTTTCATTATGAGGTTTCTATATGCAAGTTGCTATTATTTTTATAATTTTTAAAATGAAGAACTAGGTTTATTCAGTAACATTCTAGCAGGGAACAAATGTTCTTTAGCTATGTACCACTAACTGTCATAAAAGCTTACTGGACTTCAGCATCTGAATTTGTAGAAACATATTCCCTCAAGATCAATGCTTTAATAAAGCAATTATAGTCAATCCTCATTATTTGCAGATTCCAGACTTGTGAATCAGTCTGCTTGCTAAAAATTTATTTGTAATCCCCAAAGTCAATACCTGTGGTGCTTTCACAGTAATTCGCTAACATATACAGGAGCAGTGGAAAATTTGAGCCTCCTGACACACGTTGCCAGCTGAGATCAAGCACGGTGACACTCTGCCTTTTTGTTTCAGCTCTCATACTGTCAGGTGTTCTTTTTTCAGTCTCTTTAGTGCCATGTATTTTTTTGCACTTTTTGTTGGTGAGTTCACTGTTCAAAATGCCCCCCAAGCACAGTGCTAAAGTGCTGTGTGGTGTTTCTGCGGCAGGCGGGAAGGCTGTGATGTGACTTATGGAGAAAAACATGTGTTAGGTAAGCTTTGTTTAGGCATGAGTTATAGTGTTGCTGGCCATTTAAGTTCAGTGTTAGTGAATCAACAGTGTATATTAAATAAGGTGTCTCTAAACAGAAAAAAAAAAAAACACCCATAAAAAAAGGTTATGTATTGTTTGGTGAACAAAAATGTTGTTACTAGAGGCCGGAAGAAAACCAACCCTGTGCTTCCCCTAAGCACGACGGTTCAGTATTTGCGAATTCAGTGTTCACGTAGACCTTAGACCTGGGCCAGGTCCTCGGCCCAGCAGGAACCGGGTGCACGGCAGGGGGCGAGTGAGCAAGCGAAGGCCCACCTGCACCCACAGCCGCTCCCTACCCAGCCATCACTGCCCGAGCCCCGTCCCCCCTTAAGCTCAGCAGCGCATCATTCATCAGACCCTCAGAGGAGCGGGAGCCCCGCTGCATATACTGCGCATGCGAGGGACCCAGGTTGCGCTCCCCTTGAGAATCCAGTGCCTACTGAGGTGGAGCCGAGGTGGCAAAGCACCACAGTCTGTGGAAAAACTGTCTTCCATGAAACGGCCCCTGGTGTCAAAAAGGTTGGGGACCACTGCCTTGTAGGACATAAATATTGTGAATAACAACAACTTACTGTATATTTTTAGGGGGTATAACTTCCTTCTGATGGCAACCATCAAGCTGTTGAGCAAATTCCACTACTCCCCGGACATTAGAAGCAAGCACACAGGGGTGGCTTACTGCCAATTTTAACACTTCCTTCATTGCTAATTTTGTTTAAGATCTGAGGTTATTGCATATCAGAGCACTCTTTAAAAAAATAGTATACAGATATGTTGGGTTATATAATAAAATCTTCACAATCAGGCTAGCAACTTTAACTAAATTGAGTACTGATGCCATTAGCTCTTTTGGAGTCATAGGAAACAGATTCAGCACAATGAACACAGTATATACTGAATAGTACTTACTAGAGCTATTAATATAATCAGACACTAAAATTCTCCTTTGTATGTTAGATTGGTCAAAAAAAAAAAAAAAAACTAAAGGGAGTTTAGTTTACCTCATTCTAAAACTAATTTGAGGTGGAAATGAAATGAAGTTATGTACAACATCTGTTATCAACCAAAAAAGTGTTGACTTTTTTTAATGTTCAAAGGATCACTGAGGTAAAGAAAAAAATAATCATGGCTGTCTGGTGCCTGTGGAGATGGGAAAGGAACTGTAGATGAAAAAACAGCCTGGAGAACATGACAGGAGGAAGCATAATGGGAGAGAATGAGGGGAAGAGAGAGGGAAGTAATAAGGGAAAAAATAATCAGGAAGGCAGGCAGGGGGTAGGAAAACAATACGGCAGATACAGGTAACAGTCTTTGGCAAATGGCCTCAGATGACAGTCATGTGTTACCTGCCCCTGAACAGGTGATGCATGTTTATGACACTCTGGTTTTGTATTTTGGAAACCCAGTTACATACAGATTGCTTTTAGCAAACCCATTATTTTGCTATAATGCAGTTCTGCAAATGGTGTCACAGAGAGGGGGTTGTTATTTAAAAGGTGCAATGTTAAGACTGGGTGCTAAGGAAGAGGACAATAGCAATATAAATAAGTGCCTCCCAAAATGAGTTCTTCAGAACAGCAGTCCTGAGAGATGCACTATGGGGAAACAAGGTTCCACAGTCCAACAACTTCAGGCAACATTTCAAACCACATCATCTCTGGAAGATAAAGAAAGCCCAGTAAGGTAAAGGTTCTGGCATCCCAGAGTGGAGAAACTGGTTAAACTTATGTTTAACTTAGTGATTTAGCATGGGAGAGGGTTGTCTGGAAAAGGGACACAGTGTAGAAAATATCCCCCTGAACCACAGGATACAAATTATCAACTTTTGGAAAATATGCTTATATATAAAATAAGAAACAGCTGCCAGCCTTTTAATGCATGTTGAGGCACCTGGAAGTGGTGATGGGTATACTATTTAAAGTTTTACCTGTAGGGACAAAATAGAACAAATGGGAAAATTTTACACAGCCTAGCTTTTCTTTCTCTTAGGTGCAAAGTCTTCATTGTCACCATTAATCTATCTCTTCTAAAGATGAGTTTTACATTTCTCATTTTAAAGATTTGTCTAATGATTTCTTTGATCACGTTTTTAAGTTAATAATTCTAAGCAATCTGTGCATACTCATTATTAAATCAAAAATAAACCATGCCCTTTCCACTACAATTCACCATCCTCAGGTGACAGCATTCAAACACACCCAATGATATAACATTTCTTAAACATGACATGCTCAAGTGACTATTCTGCAATTATAGCAACAAATGGCACGAGTTTACTGTAAGCTAGGCACTGTGTACCATGACTCATTTATTCCTCACAACATAATTCACTGAGATAGATATCACTGGCCTTTTAAACATGAGAAAAGTGAGTCTCAGCTTAAATAACTAACTTTTCCAAAGTTACAAACCTAACAATTTATGGACACATTCAAAATTTGAAACTAAAGAATAAAAGCATTCGCTGTACCCAAATAAATGTTTTTAAAATGCCCTAAATTACTCTAAGAAATCTCCGCTATAATCACCTGAAAATTTGTCAATAAACAACCCTCAGACAATATGTACAAACTTGCCATTCCATAAGAAAGAAAAGAGGCAAACCTATTAAATCATGCTAAGAAACTGCCGTTTTAATTCTTAGAATATATAATAAACACACATGCCAGCAAAATTAGTGTCTGAGGGTCAGGTTCATTTGCCAGCATCAACTAATTATTCCTCCAGTTTTAGAAAATCACATTCAGCTTTATTTCTACAGATTCATAAATATATTTGAACATAAGTATTAATTTTAACTCCTGTCTTAAATACAAAGCAAAGCTTCTCAGAGATTTCCTGTATTTTCTTTAAGTTCACACCACTAAAAAATACTTTCTGGAATAAGCCATTTTTTTTTTCAAGGCAATGTTGATTAGTGGAAACAGCATGCGCTCTGGTTCAAATCCTGAGTCTATTACTTACTGTGTGATTTAAATCAAGATGCATCACTTCCTAAGCAGCATTTGGGAGCAATGGAATGAGATGTCGTTTCTGTAAATGTACCTAGTGCAGGGGTTGGCATGCAGCATGAATTCAAAAGTTAGGTCTTGGTATGGAAATGAAAATCCTAACTTTCAAAAATTATAAACTTTTTTTATGAAAAGCAAAATCAATAGCAAAGCCAATTTTCAGGAACACATATTAATAAGAGCATCTAAAAGTAAAGGCATTTTAGGTTATTATGACATGTACCTAAAGAGCAGCTAACACTCTTAAAAGTTCTAAATGGACATTAGAAATGATAATCCCTATTAAACAATTTCAATCACATAGAAATACTGATCCTTCTATTAAGAATTACTTTCTTATATGCTTAGTAAACGTTAGCTTAAAAATGACTTTTTTCTTAGAATAAACTTTTTAAATGAATATAACTTGTAATATTATTTTTTTTATTTAGCATCGAATTTAGTGCTACAAGGGCCATTACCTTCAGTTGAGTTTCTTATTCAAAGCCCATGTCTAGAAAGCTTATTGACAATTATGCTAAATCCATATCTATGACTTTGAAATAAAGTCTCCTATACCCAGAGGTGTTAACCAATAGTTCATAAAATAGTATCAAAAATCTTTTGGGAGTACATTATTTTTCAGAATAACTAAAGGATGACATTTATTTTTGAATTAACAATTTGGGTGAAATTTTAGCCTGTCGAAGCTCACAGTAGAAATACAGGATTCCTATGTAATAATTGTAATTCAAGAAAAAGCAAAATTTTTCAATTACCATTTTTAGAAAACAGAGAAATAGATATGTTTTCAGTAACCAAGGCTAGTCTCAAAAATTAGCTCTGCTTCAAAACAACCTCTCTTACCCCTCTGTCCATACTAATGGACAACACTAAAAAGTCATTTGTGCCCTAGTACTTCCAGGTTAACCTTTTGTAAAATTGTTTTGATACTCTATGGAAAAGACTTGTTTATTATACTGAATTCTTCTTTGACTTCTATCTGACAAAGGCACACTAATAAAGCAAGTGTTTTACCTGGGATTTTAAACCTGGAACATCATACCTTGAAAAAAGGAACACAGAGAGGCCAGAGAGCCATGGGTGGCATGAGACAAGTTCGAAGGAATGTCACAAAAGTGATGGAAACGAATGGAGACCAATACACAGAAATGCACAATTCGGCCTAGGTCAAGGCATCCAATGGCCCTAGCCCTCACTGCAAACTAATTCTTGATGGGCCCAAACTCTAGTGGTAGCAGCCCTGGTGAAATGCCACCATTCCACACAGATGCCATTATTCTCCACACATGCATTTTTCTTCTCCTTTTTTCCCCTCCTCTCTACCATTTCAGCTTTGCTATACTCTTCTTTCCAAGGCACAAACCCGTCAACAACACCCAAAATATGTTTGGCTCTACCTGGTGAAGGCTCTAAGGAAGCTGTGGGCTCCTCACACCTAGCAATGGCAGAGGTTAATAAATTAAGTGATGGTACCTTCTTCAGGCCGTGTAAAGGTCATTATTTCAGAGAGTTCACAGAAAACAAAAGGATAAGCGTAGTGAGTGCTTATAATTTTATGTTGCCTTGGCATCCACTTTGAAATATAAGTTTAACTTCCTCACGCCAGAAGTAGGGCTCGGTTGCCCCTGCCGCAGTTTCCAATACTATACCCTAATGGCTCAACCCAAATGGCTCAAGCCATGGCCAGAGACAAGAATTTAGAAGTACCTCTCCCACCTAGCTGACTGGACTCCCTGCTTTCCAGCCACTTTCTTTAAATGCACCATTCAGGCATCTGCACGCGATCTTACAGTGACTCATGTCCCGTTCCCCACACATACTGCTAGATGCCAGCTCCCTTTCTCTTTTTACACACTTGCCCTCCCTGACCTTCCTGTGTATGGCCTCCAGGTCTGCCATGCACCACCCCTCCCCAACCTCCATAAGTACTAAAACCTAAAATTTTCCCATTGTGGTTGTGTCTTTGAAGCTATGCCTGCAATCTGACCCCTGACAGCAACGTTGCCCTGAAGGGACTCATGCAGGTGGATCCCCTGCTGGTGCTTTTTTTGTCCAGGCCTCTCAGCTGATGGAGACAGTAGGAGCCAGCTGAACTGATAAGAGTTTCATCAAAAACATTAAGATATATCACCTTTCCTAGCTAGTGACTCACTGGTCATCAACTGGTAATCATTTCATTGAACATAGAAGGCTGGGGTCTGGCCAGATTATACCACTGGATCAAGGTCACAAGCACAGGTGTTAGCAGAGCTGATCTTTGGAATAATACTCACTTTAGAATACTCAGAAAACTGAAATCAAATGATTAAGCTTTACATATATTGAAATAAATTAAGTGCCCAGTATAGAAGATGTTGAGGGGGCTGCTCCTCTCAAGAACTCTAGTTAAACAGATCTTAAGATGAATGATTATTGATTAAAAAAACATTTTACATGAAAAAACTATGTGTGGTCTGTTCTTGCTAATCTTCTTAAATGTTTACGGAAGGCAGAACAATATGGGACCTTACAATTTGACTTTACTGGCACAAAATCTCATAAATAAGAAATGTAAAAACAATATACCATTGGGTTCCATTTCTTGCTGTAGTATTATTAAAAAAAAAAAAAAAAGAACATAGAAAGCCATCTGTTCTGCAACTATACTTTCTGTTTAGGTCCCGATCTACTTTGCAACTCTCCAGAGATAGTTTGAGGCATGTGTGTAATGCCACGTTCTATGATGGGTTAACTCCTGTTAGAGCTCTCAGAACTGGGATTAGAGGCCACACTCTCAAAGTCTTAACGAGATACACCCTGAACTCTGGCATCAATGAAATCATACTTTCTACTACATGTGCTATTTCATGGCTTTCTTTCACTAATCATTGAAAAACTGGCAGTGAGTATAATATACTGCTACTGGAAAAAAATTACTGAAAACTTGGTGATGTTTTAAAAGGTAGATTTAAATACACACAGATTTGTGATATTTCTCCTTGAGCAAGCACACGTTGGTACCTTCATTGCAAACCAACTCGTCAAATGGTAACCCGTCCTTCCTTTTATTGAATCTAGCAACAAGAATAGTTTAAGTACCTAACACTCATGGAACTCTTACTATGTGAGAGATGCAATGTTAACTGCTTTATATATTTTATTTAATCCTTTTAATACTCATCTGTAGCTCTGTGTCACATGAATTATTATTAAACAAATGAGGAAATTGAGGCATAAAGAAATCAGTAACTCAGCCAGGGTCCCCCAGCTAATAACTGGCAGATCAAATCTGATAACACTAAACAGTTGCTTACATTTATGAAATGAAGTTACTAGTAAAGTTTGCAAGGACATTTGTAATCATAAATCCTGGCTCAGGAGGAGAGTAATCAAGTAGATGTGACCATGGGAGCTATAAATTCCAACACTACTAAGCTGAATGCTATACGTAGTCCAATTACTGCCACAGGACTGAGGAGAAGCAATGAGCTTCTATCTAGTTCTATCAAACTAAGTTTGATAATCAAATCAGACTGAGTAAGGAACACATGACCCCTGAGGTTCCTGTTGAAAACTGCTCCTCCCAATCTCCCTCAGCTCAGTAAAGCAGGAATAGAGCTATGGTCTGAATCCAAGTGTTATCTGAACCCCCTCCCCCCTACAAAATCCGTGTCCACTAGAGCTGTTGGCCAAAGGCAGAATCATTTTTCTTCTACTCACCTGAATAGATGTGGGCCATTTCATTAGTGATTTTTATCCATTTGTGTGATGGCAAATTATGTTCATTACCTTACAATCACCATACAGGTATGACGAATCTAATTTCTGAATTGAATATTGAAATTAAACTAAATTATTTAAAATTTGATATTTAACATCCTGCGATGAAACTCATCATTTTACTTAAGAGGAGATAAAAAGACATTTATCTTTCATCCATGAAGCCAAGATGACTATGGTCATTCATGGTATCATAAATATTGAGCCTATAAATTCTGACAAGCAAGGCCATTTTTATGATTATAATAAAATAAATCTGATGACTTTTCAACAAAATATTGTTCATTCTTAAGACTGGAGTCTTTTGTCTTCAAGTAGCCAAACTTCATGTCAAAACATGTATGTTCCTTTCCAGGTATATATTTCTAAGCTAAATTAGTATGCACACATTTCAAGATAAAATAATTTTGTAAGGAAACAGTAATAAAACAAATATACAAGATTAAGGAAAATTTGAGCCCCTGACTCTTGGGTCAAAGTGGTTGCCAGACTATAAAACTTCTACTAGACTTCAATGTTAAGATTTAATTAACATAGTATACAAAGCAGAAAAGTTTAAATGTTTCTTAAAATTTCATTACTTTACACCCTCAGTTGATAAAGTACTGAATGCTGTAGTTTACGGAATGGAAGCCAGAAATTATATTTGCCAAAACCATGCATGATCCTTAAGAATCTTTGTTAAATTAGGACTATTTTGGTTCACAGAGAATGGAAAAAGTGTCCATTTAAGCAATTTAAAAAGGCAGTTAATTTGCCCTTAATCTATATGAGTCAGGAATAATTTGCTTATTCTGTTTCCTAAAGAAAATCTAAGTCAATTATAATTAAATCCCTAGATGACATGCAAAAATAGGTGCATCCTTTGGTGATATTTTAAAGTAATAGGTATCATCCACTGTAGCTAAATTTTAATAGGGAGGCTAGTTATGAAACAAATAATGCTATTATTCCAAAAAGCCACACTTTAGTTGCCATTCCCTTTACAGAGATACTGTGTGCTGCTCTGTAATTGGGAAAGTTTTGGGCTTCAAATAATCTAGGAAGTGCTATACTGTTTAATGAGCATATAATATTATTAGAGAAGGCAGATACTAAGTTTGAGATGTGCACTGTGAAATTTCAGAGCAAAAGACCTGATGTTTACTGTAAATATAATCAGTGATACTGACTAAAGTGGCACTCTATTTTATAATACTCTATTTATAGAATTGAGCTTAGGCCTAGTAGTTCCCGCCCCTTACTGAAACTGCATCACCAAGTGATGATAAAATGTGACTTGCCAATTAGCAGTCAGACTGGATGAGGAAACCTATATACCTAACCTAGAGCACATGAATAATATACATGGCTCAACTGTAGAGTACAGCTACTGAACAAATTAACTATTTAAAATCCCAAAACACTTTCCAAAACAATCTGCTTGCTTAAAGGCTGGGGGGAACCCTAGTTTTTGCTATGCTTAAATACATAGATTTGCATTTCATCAGTATATCTGATTTCCACTATGTGTTTATACTTCACTGACTCCCTCATTTTCCAACTAAAGAGCAAACTCTAAGCACTGCTACAGCAGATATTCTGGCAAAGGCTGCTTACAGAAGAAGCATCTTCCATGGAATAAAATGCGTTCAGCGAAACAGCCAAGGATCACTGCAGCAGTCACAAAAATCTCCAGCCTGCCTCAATCAGTCACAAAGTGGGAGGGAGGAAGCAGCAACATGGGAGTAAGTGACTATTTAGATAGAAGGGGGCAGGGAATAATACTGGAATAGTGTTCATGGCCAGCAGTCGAGTACGTGGATTTTTAAAGAAACATCCTAATTGAAGTATAACATATACAGAAAAATTCAGAAATCCTAAGTGGGATAAATTTTCACAAAGTGAACACAACTGTCTAATCACCTTCAAGATCAAGAACCTCTCCGCTAGTCCCAATGCTCTCCTCCAAATGCAATCATTATTATGATCCCTATCATCATAGACTAGTTTTGCCTGTTTTTGAACTCTGTAAAAATGGACTATGTCACATATAATGGTGTCTGGTTTCTTTGGCACAATATGTTTGCTGAGCTTCATCCATGTTGCTCTACATAGCAACACATCATTCTTTTTTGCAGCAGTAGAGATTCCATTGTATAAATGAACCATAATTTACTCATCTAGTCTACTGTTGATGGACAAGTGGGTTTCCAGTTTTGGGCTATTACAAAATAATGCTGCTTTGATCACTTGTACCCAGGAGTGAAACTGCTGTATTTTGCAATTGCCTGATAACTGATCTCTCTGCCTTTCCATCCTATCTCTCTCCTAGCACATCCATTTTGCATACTATTGCTAGAGAAAAATGTTTTTCAAATACAAATTTGATTCCATGCTCCTGCTCAGAATCCTCCAATGGCTCTCCACTGCTTTCCAGATAAAACCTCACAGGTCACTGATGAACCAACCCTTGATCATCTTACACCTCTCCTAGTTCCCCTCCACCCTTATGCCAAGACATTTCAGTTCTTTGAATATATCACTCTCTCAAGCATCTCTGAGCTGCATGTGCTGCTTTCCTTCCTTGGAAAAGGGTTCTGAGTCTTCGCTTGCTAATTCTTGCACATCCTTCAAACACGTAGCCTTCCCCAATTATGTGGTTCCTCTTCTGATCTGGAGGTGGCCACTCTCCCTGTGTTTCCAAAGCACTAGGTGGTTTTGTTTCATCATGGTAACCACTGAAGTGCTTACCTGCCTAACTCCTCTGATTCCTGTATTACCCCTGGAACCCCTCAGCACAGTGACTGACACAGAGTGGGTGTACCGTGTGTGTCTGGTGAATAACACAGGTCAAACAGAAAAATAATTACAAAAAACATCTAATGTAGCTTAGAAATGGAAAAAAAATCAGTATAGTATAAAATTGTCCTGATGTAGCTATTTCTTTCTTATAACACTTTCTCTGATTCCCGTATTTCCGCAAAGCATTTTCCTCCCTAAAAAGAAATAAATCAAAATGGACCAAATGTCACCAGTTGATAAGAAATACATGGTTCACCCTATAAACTCAGAAGGTTTTGATAAAAAGAATGTAAGGAATCTAATGAAATCAAAACAAAAGAATTGATAAAGTAAACACAGACTTTTCAAGCCATTTTCAGATTCTGGTTTATAAATTATCTATCTGAATAACTCGCTTAAAATTATGAAGACAAACAGACCCACAGATAGGCCTATGATTAACATTCTCTCCCATTCCTAAGCTTGGGAATATATAAAGTGAACACAAAACAGCAGGTGCTCTTTTTCCAATTCTTTCTTCAAATACATTGTTTTCTCAGTTGATACATTTGTAAATTGCTGTTTTTTCTTTTAGCTGGGGAAAATATAATTTGTAAGGGGAATACCTATTTCTGTAGAGCTGTCCAGCAAAATTAGAAATTTGCATCTAGAACTGAGAAGACTGTACAACACATCAAATTATCATAGAGGTGACATAAAGCTATAAAATTCATTTAAGTATACGCCACACCTTAAAAAGCAACTTCTTAGTAGTATTATACAAATTCATATCAGCTTGCCCTATGCTTCCATTTTAAGACTAATCTAGGCTTGGAATTTAATATTTTAATGTGGGTGTACATACACATGTATGTAGATATATATGTATATGTGTACACAAACTCTGCTTCTTTATTATTTAAACTAGAAATCAGGGTTTCCCCCCTTCTTCATAACCCCTAGTCTTGAAAACATAATGTATACTCATTACATTAACTGTATCACCCTGTGGGTAAACTGTTCAAGTTACACAATCACCCAGTGTCAAAGCCAGGAGATCTATGCATTTCCAATTACCTAGGTTTCCACTTAGGTAATAATAATAATTCATAGTATTAATAATAAATTCATAATAATATTAATTCAATTCAGCTCCCAAAGATACAACATAGTACAGACCTCTAAGAAACAAACTAAACAATGAAAAACTCTAAAAGCAGTATATATGAAAACTAGTGTAAGAAATCCTCAAAAACTCATGGCTTTTGTTTCAACATGACAGATAATAGAAAAAAAGATGGATTAGATTATTAAATTTTAGACTATCAAAAAATCACATAGAATAAAACTATGCAAATCACGGTCTAACAAAATGAACTCAAATAATTATTCGTCTTAATTCTATAAATTCAGTGCTCAGAAAACAGCAAAAAGTCACAGTCCAATAAAGAGTCAGCAGTTATCTTACTAATAAAATGGGACTCTAGGATTCAAAGCCCACATAAGGTACTGTGGAGAGGTGTAGGGAGAGGGGCGTCAGGGAAGCATTGTAGTAGGGGACAGATGTTTTCAGAGTCAAGAGGTATCTCTCTAAAGCTATCAACGGAAGCATGTAGAAGCTGCAGGTGCTACTGACCTGGTCCCCAAAGCCTGTGGCACAGTTAATCAGCAAAAACATTTCCTACCCTTTCCTGACCCTTAGAAACTTCAGTCCATCATATTTTTCCTCCTCCAGGTAAGATGTCACTTCACTACTTCCCTTGGCCATTCTCCCCACCCAATAACCTTCTACCACATGTCCCACCTCACTGACATTAACCCATCCTGGAAAGTTTTCCACTGTTCAAAATTTACTTAATGGCAGCAGAATGGCTAAGAGAACGAAGTTGCTAATTTTCTGGGGTTCAAATCCAAGGAACCAATTATTTGTGCTTAGCTACTGAACCAAAAATCTTATGTGAAGAAATTCTAATTTCTTTTTCTGAAATCAAGAATATATTTAAAGTTATGATTCAACAACTAAAAAAAGTAAAAACGCATTATTACTAAAAATAAAACAAAAAGGTCACTGTTTAAGTGAATCTAATACTCAAATATATGTGTTGAATGATCAAAATCAAAAAAATGAAAATTTAATTTTAAATACATGATGTGACTCACATGCTCTATTATAATACTACTAGGGCCAGACAGTCAGTATCACGTGCTTATTTGAAAAAACACAAATGATAAATATTTCTTTTCTTTTTATAGTTATTTATTAAATGTAGGCAAATCCATTGATTTCTCTAAATCAAGCCATTACTTATACCTTTTTAAAAATAAATCCACTCAAGAAGTAAATAACAAGTAAAAGCAAAAATCTTCCCCTGTCATAGGGTGATTCCTTCAAAAGTAATATTGTAAAACAGGGAATAAAAACTTATCCTATTAGAAAAATCAATGGAAAATGACATGAAAATCATCAACTACTAGTGTTCTTAACATACCATTCATTAAGTTTTACATGATGGTAAATAGTTTAAAATGTGAGAATAATTACAACTCTGAGATAACTCCTATTTTTTTCTTCTGAAAAATTCAAAGTGCTGCAGAGTCTTAGGCAAAGCAGTTATCACTATCATTTTGTAACATCCACCCCCTCCTCAAAACACCAAACAGATGAGATTAACTGATTTACTCAAGAGTTAAGGTGCAAGAACTTAGGTCTCTCAGACAAAGAACTCAGGTCTCTGATCCTTGTCCTCTAAGGCCCGGCCTCACCAGGAGTCGATCACTGGAATCAGAACTCTGCCCACATGCATTCCCTAGACTCACTGCAGAGAACAGAGAAGTCACATTCCACCTGCTGAGGAAAAATGGAGCAAGGAGGATTGTGCTATCTGCTTAGCAAAGCTAATTCTTCTGGGAATGTTGTGAGTCACCTTAAGAACTCACCCTCTGGGCCTGACCTGAGCACTACGCCAATTTCATGGCAATAGGATCCCCACTCACAGCTGTGGACCGCGTCCCCTACCCCAATCACAGAAACATCCATGATGCTCCCTCCAGTTCTGTGATTCTAATGCTTCACACTGTGAATACCATTAAAATAGTTTAAAATAATAAAAAAAGACAATTCCAAAGCAAACTTTAAGAATATAAACATTTTCTAGAATAATGGAAAAAAATCCTATGATTATGTAGGAAGAATAAACATCTGTGAATGTTCCACACAGCTCTAAGTAGAAAAGACTGACACAGACCTGAGGGATAGCAAGGATTTGTCCCTGAAAACAAGAGTAATTTATCAGGGCAATAAAATTCACTGTGAGGACACTAAAGTCAAATTAAATAAAACCAACAAGAGACAAAACAATGTCCTAGTTTTGTGCACTGGGAGCTGAGGCTTCACTGAGCACTAATTATAACTGTTTGGAAACCAAGCAAATTAAACATGTTCTCTTTTAAAGGTGTGCGTGTATGTGTCTGTGTTTTACCAAGAGCATTTCAAAGAACAAAGCATTTTGAATTATTTTCCCAAAATTAATCTTGCAAATTAAAAAGGTTATATAAGATTTTTCTTTTTCTTTTTTTTTTAACGTGCCTTGGGTAACAAATAATGAAGGGGTACGCTGAAGATATATTTAAAAACCAAATATCTACTTCTATAGATTTGGGCTTTTCAACATGCCTTAGAAGCTGGAGTTCTAAATGCAAAGTATAAAAGCACATAAGTAATTTTGCAGGATCTGAGGTATTCATAATTGAAAATATAAGGCTGGGCACGGCAGCTCACACCTGTAATCCTAGCACTCTGGGAGGCTGAGGTGGGTGGATCGTTTGAGCTCAGGAGTTCGAGACCAGCCTGAGCAAGAGACCCATCTTTACCAAAAATAGAAAAAATTAGCCAGGCATGGTGGCGCATGCCTGTAGTCCCAGCTACTTGGGAGGCTGAGGTAGGAGGATCGCTTGAGCCCAGGAGTTGGAGATTGCTGTGAGCTAGGCTGACGCCACAACACTCTAGCCCAGGCAACAGAGTGAGACTCCGTCTCAAAAAAAAAAAAAAAAGAAAAAAGAAAAAGAAAATATAAAATCCTTTCAAGAAAGTTGTCAAAACCACACATTTTTAGCATACTTATTTTTTGTAGTCTTCATTGCAATTTTTACTTCTAGCCATGAGGATGTTTGTCTGAGACTTCGATATTGAAGCAAACCTTCATTCCAAGAATAAAGGTACCAAAAGAGTAGGCAAGACCCTGTTCTGAGAGCAAACTATTTTATCAGAGTGGCAAGAGGTCCCCCAAAGCGCAAATATCACATGCAACCTGTGTGTCAATGCCGGAAGTTTACAATCACAACTCAATGTAACTGTGACGGTGGGGGTGCACACAGGGCAGAAAGACAACGCACCAAAGAGGAAGTGACAGTGTACGCACACATGGCACTGGCACTCAGCTCAGTCCCAGAATTGAGCTGGGCTTGGGTTAATTCATGTCCAATTCTCTCTCTCTCTCCTCCTTTAAATCGTTTCACACTCACACTGGCCAGGACATTGTTTTCCTTTAGTCTCTGACTTGGGAAAGTGTGTTGTGGTGACCATTTAGGGGCAGCTCTTGGTTTCAGGAAACAGCCAATCCTGTGGAGCTCTTTCTCCTGCAACCCATTCCACTGTCTCCAGCACAAACCCCGCTCCACCCCAACGCACAAGCTAGAGGGGCTCGAGGAAGCAGTCACGGAGGTCCACCAGCCATATAAAGGCTGTCCATGCTATGAAATATATTTGCTTGTGAAAATAATTACTTGAATTAACTGTGCTAAACTTGTTACTTCAATGCTAATCGGACTGTTAATTAAAAATGTCTAATAAGAAAACCCAAGAATATTATTAAGTGCAATTTGGCAATAAAATGTTTAAAACTGCGATGAAGATTTTGATGAAAGATATAATAAAATGGGATCTTGGTAGTAAAAAAAATTATAAACTCTACCTTCTTTCTAAAAATACCAAAATAAAGTGTGCAAAATACAAAAACTATGTGAAACAATTTGTATGAAAATTTAAATTTATTTGTATAGCATTTCCTTTTTCAAGAGCGTTCCAAAGGGATGAGGGGTGGGGCTGGCTGTGGAAAAGATCCACCCAGGTGACAGAGCATTTTATTATTGACAATGCCTAGAATTTCTGGAACATGGTGATAAGAAAAGAAGGTCAGCTTTTAGGACTCTAGGTCAGTTTTGCTGTTCTCAAATTCTCTCCAGACAGTGCTCCCCCCTTACTGCCTACACCAGGAGACACTGCCTGCTCCCCTGCCCTTGATACACCACTCTTAAGGAGTTACCCAAATTCAGTCTTATGGCTTTTATATTCACTGCACAGACTTTTTTCATACAATAAGAGGATTTAAAAAAATTATTAGGCAACCAGCCAATGCTATTAATAGAAAAGGTAAATTCTGATATTAATGGGGGAAAAAAAATCAATCAACTTCCTTCCTATCACGTAGATAGTACTTAATCATACAGTGTAATACACACTTTTTTATAAAAAAAATTCAAGTTACCAATCTTCTGGGCTAAATTACTAGTTTCACAGTCACCTTGACTCTTTTAAAATAAAAATAAAAATAAAGATGACTTACATTAAAATTTTAAAAAATGCAGCTGCTCCAGATAGCCTATATATGAAAATAACTTTCCAAAAAAATAAATATTGAAATAAGTATCAAATTTCCAACAATAGCTAAACCTAAATTTTTGTTAAATCATTTTCTATTTATTTCTCAGCAAGAATTTTTCAGTTCAGGGAAAAGGAGCCATTTTGCCAAAGGGTTTACGACAGATCTATAAATTGAGTCACAGATATCCCCCTGACCTGCCCTGCAATTACAGAGAAATGATTCACAAAGACTATTCAGGTTGTTTCTACCATTGTTGACCTAAAAACGTATTGTCAGTTGTTTCTAACTCCTGTCACAATGTGGGTACAGAAGCAACAAGGAACACCACAGAAACTCCAGAAGCCTTTTAATGAAGATATCAGACATTACACCTGAGTTAAACGAAGACAGATACGTCAGTACCAACTTTCTGCACATTCCACTCACTTATGCCACATTCAATTGAGAGGATGAAGTGGTTTCTCACCTTCGTTTCCTTGCTACTTCTCTTTGGTGCCTATTAAAAGAAGGTAATTTAAACCAAGGAAAACAATGCTAAACATATCACACAGCTTAGTCTGCTTCGGTGTGCTGTACTCCAGAGCTATATTTATACTCACTGAGGCAGAGATGCTACATCACCTGGCTGTTTATCCCCTTTTTGTTTGAAGAAATTCTCCCACCTAGCTCACTTTAGTAAGTCTTTAGCAGCAGTTATACACATTTGAAAGACTACAGACCTGCACCGCTTGAATGGATCTATAAATCATCTAGGCCAGGGGTTCTCCATCTGCTTTCCAACTCCAACACACCAGAAGGTTCATGAGCACCCTGACCACCCAACGGCTGGGACTGGGGGCTGCAGGAGTAGGAGTGAGGCGAGATTTGTCTTCGAAGGCAAAATGAAATAGTCCCATGTTCTGGCTAGGATTTTTATCATTCTTACTACTTACAAAATTAAAACTCATTCTTTTCAGTGGGAATGATCGAGCAAATAATCTTAGAAAAAAACTCTTCAATATCCTTTTCTGTCAGGCTAAGTATCCCCTATTCCTTTTCCTCCTGCGTTTACTTTCCATATTTCAAAATTAAAGAACCGCCTACTTTCTACATCCTTACCACAATGCATGAAGGGAGGGAGGGGAACTCAAGCAGGGGTGGGACAAGATCCAAACATGGAAAAATTATTTATTACATCTTTCCCATGAAATGTACCTACTATAATTCATGATAATAGATGAAGATTTAAAAAAAAAAAAAAACCCATCTAACACCATAAGCAGATTCACCAACAAGCTGAGATTCACTGTAGACTGCTTTTACCTTGCTGCATACTTTCTGTCATGCCATTTTGGTTTTAATTTCTATGTGCATTAGCACTGTAAATTATACCTTATTTTTGAGATTTATAATGATTACTCTGGTGTTTCCCCTATAGATTTTAATGGACATTTTCCCACTTGTCCAACACCACTGATAAAAACCATTAGCCCCTAGAGGTAAGGTTAGTTAATAAGCTTCTTTTCTAGGCTGTACCAAGGCTCTGACCCCTAATCTGTGGAAATGACTTTCTGGGCAGGTTTTACTGTTGTACAGTAAATTGTAGGGTCTAGTGATAGATAGTCCCTATCTCCACAGTTGGCCTAGAAGAATGTCACCTGGGCTAGAAACAGAAGAACTTATTTTACACATTTTTTTTAAAGAAAGTGTTCATTATTGGGGAACAAAAATTCCAGAAAATACTGAAAAGATGAAAATATAAAGCCATCCATGACTTCACTCCTCTATCCACGAGGGCTCAAACTCAGTCTAAAGATCAAATACTGTGACAATCTCTTCCTTTTAGATTCTTCCCTCAGCCCAAATCCATCCCAAGAACCACCTAATTCATTCCCACTGATTAACTCACTTATTTGACATGAATATACATCTGGGCCTCTCTTGCTTGCATCCATGAATGTTCCTCACTAACGCTGGGATGACATCCATTCCTGTTGCCTGCCTTGCTCCAGCCCCTTCTTCCACTACTTCCCCCTCTGTGAGGAGGCCACATCTCCCACCCGACCGTGAGCTGTTCTCTCCCCTAAAAGGCAGCATTCCTCCTTCCCCCAGTCCCCAGCTACCTCCCAGGCACCTTGCTGGGGTCTGGCCCATGAGGTAGAGGCAGAGGGGATGGCAGCAGCCAATGCCAAGTCCCTCCTCTCTGCCCGGCAAATGTAACAACTCAGTATCACCCAATTAGGTAAGCTATTATTCCCGTCCTTATCTCGCCAGTGAGGACCTGGAGGCTTTGAAAGCTGAACTTAACTTGATACAACATGGCCAGTGTGAGATGGAGCTAGGATCTGATGGGAGTCTCACTCCAGAGCTCTTGGAGGGTGGCAAACCTGACAGTGATCAGGCAGGTTTCCAATGAAATGCAAAGAACAGTTTTCCCCTCCACAAAGAAATATGCTTTATTAAAAAAAATTTAACACATAGCCCTTTAAGTTTATTGCTTTCTATGAAGATGGGTAATATTCATGTTCAGCTTATGTCTACCATAAAAAAAAAAAAAACCCTTTGTGGAATTCATTTTCTTTTTCCCTCTATAACAATCTGGATATTTATATTAATGTCATTTTTCTAGAGAAACCACTTACATTCTACAAAATGTTAACGTGCTTTGGGATGAGAGAATAAAGATAATACTTTCCAGGCTTGAACAAGGAATATAGTAGAAAAATATATAAAGATATGGAAGATCTTAATAGCAATTTTATATTGTGAAAATAACAAATGCTATTAATATGAACAATTTGCGGTTTTTCTGTTATGACCTGAAAGATCATTATTATTACTTAGTATTTTAATACTTACATGAACAAGTATCAAACTCTTTTGATCAAAGAGCGCCACCATAGTCTGTAATGGCCTGAGAACAGAGTCACACAGTTTTGGTGACTATATGGTCTCCAACTGATCCCACTCAATCTCATTACAGAGTATTTATGGTCCAGTTGAACTCTGTAGCAACATTTTAAAAAACCAGCCTTAACATCTACCTTAGAGGAAAAGTCACATTTCAAGTATGATTGAAGCATCTACCCCATTTAGTTGCTCCTTTAAAAGCAGACAGGTCTAACACCTAAGTGGACACATAGGAACAACATTTATCGGGTGTCGGGCAGACGGGAGGGGGGAGAAGGGGATGGGTATATACATACATAATGAGTGCGATGTGCACCGTCTGGGGGATGGTCAGGCTTGAGGCTCTGACTGGAGGGGGGAGGCAGGCAAGGGAAATGTACGTAACCTTAACATTTGTACCCCCATAATATGCTGAAAAAAAAAAGCAGACAGGTCTGCTTGAAAACAAGGTAACATGTACAAACTGCTTTCTGCAGTTCCTCTGGGTAGGAAACGCTTTCTTTTAATGGATTATGTAATATTTTAGCTTTGGTAATAAAAGATTCCAGATGTTTACTCTAACAGCTTTTGTAGACACACTGAGATTAATGTTATACACGTAATCACTGGTTTTGGAGCAGGGCCAAAGTGTGTACATATGCTGTTTAATTATGTTGGCACTCCAGGCATTTCAAACATCAACAGAATTTCTCAGCTGATATTCCCATTACGAATCCTGCTTTAAATAATTACGGAAGGGTAAGGAAACTGGGCATTGTTTATGCTAATGAAATCTATTTAGCTCTTTTGACAAATAAATTTAGAGGTTTTACAGATTAAAAATCTCTTAGGCTATAAATACCAGTAGGTAAATATAATATAAAAATTGCCAGGAAACACTTTCCTCAGAATTCTTTGCTGCATGCCAGTGTAAAAATTTCCAAATTCTTTTCTGTTATTTTTCTTTTTTCTAAAAATTCATATGTCCCAAGGGAACCTTTGACTAAGTCATGAAAACTTCCCAAGAGTCCTAGAACTTGACTTTGGTTTATAGTTCTCTACACAAACAGTGCTAGAAGTTTGTTTTGTGTAAACATTCCAAAGTTCCTTACCTAGATGCTTTTAAACAACCTGCTATGAATACAAAAACACACAGACACAGAATTTTGATTTATATTAATGACTCCAATTCCTCTCACTTCCTTTCTGGAAAAATGAAGCGGCAACATATACAATATTCCCACAAACTTTCTAAAAGACACTTATCAGTTTTATATGTGAAAATGCAAAATGAGTAAATCGTCACGAGAAAGGGTGAACTGGCCTAATGAAGTGTTGCAAACTATCTTGGACCTTTTCAGTAAACTAAGCTCAATGGAAAAATCCCTAATCAGAAAATTTTCCAGATATAAAGTTTCCAAGCATCCCAAGACCATACCTCTCTTAAGTCAGACACTACTTCTCCTGGGACATAGAAAGTTTCCTTTATGACATCATGCATGTAAATTTAAACTAAACACACAGAAACATACATTTCAGTAAAGCATGTGAAACTTAAGATATTTTGGTAAATTTATTTGGAACAGATTTATAAGTAAAACATATAAATTGGATCAAGCCATTGAAGCATCTCCTCAGATTTTTCAGATTTCTCTGAATAAGGAATATTTTCAGTAATCACGGAAATATCTGTAGTTTTACATTTGTGGGTGCTATTGAAATCTCCATTAAACCCTTTTTTCCGCTCTCAAATTCTCCTATTCTCATTCTAATTCCTGAGACTCCACTTAACAAGTGCCTTTAGAAGCAGATAGCCATTTCCTAGTCCTTTACTTTAAGATGTCTCAGACCATCAACTGTTTTGACATTCTTACTACCAACTGCAATAGTTCAAAACCCTTATTATCTCAGATCCTCATAATTTTAGAGCTACTTATGCCTTCTGTCAATCCACCTGGCACACTGCCACCAAATCCTACCCTTCCCTCAGCCCAGCTCAGTCTGTTTATACCTCTCTCGTGCATGCATCAGAAGTTTAACAAAGGGTTGCTGACCCAGTTCAAGAACTCTTTTCTGACTTCACACCATCATGAGAAGGAAGGATGGGTCCCAAGTGTAACACAGAGCCAAAATATACTTTGAGGATCCAAGAAAGTGATGGTGTTAAAAAAACAAACAAACAAACAAAAAACTAAACAATCTAGCATGTTTGGGTATTGAAATTTTAAAGGTTTGGCAATTGGCAAAATCAAAGTAATCCAGAAATCTAGCACAATGTAACTCCACAAAGTTGACATCCAAGGTAGAGAAATTGTAACGTTGGCAAATTCAAAATGTAGAAAATAGTCAGGCAGGTTAAAACACTTTATTAGTAGACTGGCAGAGTATCATAAACCCATATATGCCAGAAAAAAATGGAGGGGAAAAAAGTCTACGAGTTAATTTGGCACCAAGCTATTAGCTGTAAACGAAAGTTTTCTGTACTGTTGACTCAGGCATTAGATCACTATAAAGAATCTTCATTTACACTGAAGGCAGCAATAGTCAAGCTGGTCAGAAATCAGACATATATTTAAGAGGAACTCCTGTATCATCTCCTGCTTTGACTCACTATTTCTATGATCATCTTGAAGGGGTCTGAAAGTTATGGCCTGCCACCTGTTTTTATGAATAAAGTTTTATGGGAAATAGTCAGGCTCATTCATTTACACACTGTCTATGGCCACTTATGGCTCTAGTGAGGGAGTTGAGTAGTTACAACTAACCTCAAAAACCAACCACTTGTCTGTACTGTGTGAGGAAATACTTTTTGAGTCCTAATTCTGTTCCAGATGTTAATCTGGGGCTGCTCATCTACCAAACTGTAATTTTAGGAAAAAAAGGTAAGTTCAGAGATGTCTATTGGGTTTATAAAAGAAAGATGTTAAATACTACTCAGTTAAAATAACATACTTTTCTATTTCATCCAGGGTAACGTGGGAATTTTTGTTTCATACCAAACATCTCTGCACTTTGTCTATGGCATCAGTAATAGCACTGCAGAACATCACAGGCTATAAAAACAATTCTGTGTGTGATAGACAAAAACTCAATACTGGATCACAAAGGAACAGAATCCATCTTATCTGGACAAATGGTTTTAAAAAGTCACCCTACGGAACCCTACAGAACTTTCTTTGAAAAGAAGTACAACTATGTGGAATGGATTAATTTCTACTTCTTACAGTTCCTCTACTTGGGATTATAAACCATGAGAGACAATGTAGATTTCCACTGTCACAGAAAAAATTTGAAAACCATGGCTCTTGAATAATAACAGGTTTTTCTTTTCTCTGGGATAAAACATTCTTTTGATTACGGGAGAAACTACTAAGAATTATTTCATCATTAAGTGATTACAATTAATCACTCTAACATTTATCAATTACATGTTAGGAAACAAATGAATTAAAATAACCTTTGAGACAATTTAGACATATTATAGCATAATCTATAACCCAAGAAAAGACACTTTATTCTTCTGCCTCATTTTTATTTTACAATTTATTTTTACCCTTTAAAAAAAATGGTATGCCTCTTTGTAAGTTGCCCTAATTCTTTTTAAACAGAGTGAGACACAAATAACCAAGCTAGCAAGGACTGACATAAAAATAAAATTGACAATCTGGCTGCCATTTATCGACAGATAAAACGAGTTAAGGGTAAATGTCTCTGAGGAAGCAACCCAATTAAATGTTGGTTAGATGCCTGATTGAAAGATAAACAGTAGCCAGGACCATTAATCAGACAGCACACCTTGAGACTGATTTCTTAGTTAACCAGTAGGTAAATTTTTCTAATTAGAATGGTTAAAACTTAAACGAACAGAGAAGTTTTAAGTTTTAGTAACATAAAGGAGTGCCAAAGAGATGGTCTTGTTCCTCAGAACAAGATATAATCTGTTAAGAAAATATTTTGGATCTTGAACCAAGGCCAATCATGGATACAGAGCACGGCTGGCGTGTAACAAAAGATGCAGCCTATAAACAGGGTGGCAAAAGGCATCAATTTACTTGGAATGAGTACATGGTACATTATAAAAAGTGACAAAATATGAACATATGAACACAACTTAAGTCGGGATGAAATAACCTTTTTGTCTCTTGAATTGGGGCTATGGTTTTAGCCACCAGAGGTCACCCTTCCCCAGAGATATAAAAAGCAGGGCTTCCGAAGCACTTGTCACTCCCAGTGGATTTGTTAAAGGGATACAATAAAAAAATACATGTGTTGGCAACATTCTTCTCTTTCCTCACCTAAAACACGTCTGTGGTTGGACCCCCTCCCCCGTTTTGCAGATACACCGGTAATGGGGAACAGCCTGAAGGGCTGAAGTGATCTCCCTGACAGAGTTGAGTCAAATCACCGAGGGGTTGGGGAGAGGGTGCAGCTCCCGGGAGAACAGAGATTTTTGGAGCGGCGCCACGCTAATGAGGGACAAAGGGCAGACCTGGAAGAGGTTTCCAGAATTTTTACTGTATTATAAATATAACCATTCCTGCACATTCTTCAGCTAAATACTGCAATAAGATTTTATATTGGTTTTTTCACTTAGTTTTGTATGTCAAACCTAAGTTTTGTCTACCAAATTTGGGTTTGGAAAAAAAAAGCAAATTAGCCAGGGCTCCTTCAATGTTCAACATATATATCTACAATCAAATTGGAGAGAAAGAGATTCTTACGCCATCATAGTGCCTTGCACAACATATACTCAATAAACACTCTTTCCTCCTCACCCCACTTTACTAGAAGGAGCTGACAACCAAAAGTTTCAATATCTTTTGTTTCAACCCTATTAGTTAAGGGAGGACACAATTCTATTTAGTGCCACTTACTTGCAGCTGAAAGTTGGGGTTAAAATTCAAGGGTTAGAATGGTTATTAATAATTTCATGTATGTGGCCAAGGGACAATTCAGCATAGACACTTGGCGATTACCAAGAGATTAAAACCTTCTAAAACACACTATTTCTTATTGCATGAAGCACCAAAGGAAATCCAAAAAAAAGGGTATTCAGTATCCCAGTAGAAGTCCCTAGCAGCTTGTGAAATACTTACTTAGAATACAATGTTTTGCTCTGGGAGGCCGAGGCGGGTGGATCGCTCAAGGTCAGGAGTTCGAGACCAGCCTGAGCAAGAGCGAGACCCCGTCTCTACTAAAAATAGAAAGAAATTAATTGGCCAACTAAAAATATATAGA
>CAUYRT010103648.1:0-36075 GCA_963574885.1 Lepilemur ruficaudatus
ATGTCTTTATCATAGAATGTCTTATGCTCTTTTGGATAGATGCCTAATAATGCTATTGCTGGATCGAATGGTAATTCTAATTTTAGCTCTTTGAGGAATCTCCAAATTCTTTTCCACAAAGGTTGCACCAATTTGCAGTCCCTGCATGTGTGGTTTTTGAAGCGTTTTTCAGAGCAAGCAAGCTTGAGACAAGCCTGGACCAAATAGGATGCCACTAGTGACCAGACACTCAGGGTAACCTCAGAAACCCTGGAACCAGTCTGAGCTTCTAAACAAGGACCCTAAGATTCGGCACTTTCTATAAATAGAATGTACACCAGAACAGGTAGCAGATCAAACTTACCAAAAACTTTAGTATATCTCTTTCTCCCTAAGAGGTGCCAGAATTACCTGTCACCAACAAGGCAATTCCCAGAAAACATAAAAGGATTTTACTGCTCTGAGTCTCAAGACATCACTTAATTGCACCAGCTAAACTTTGCAATGTGTTGACAACTGGATCCTACCAGAAGCTTAATCATGCAAGATGACATGATCTGGCAGTTGAAAGTCTGTGATTGTCTCATGTGATCTCTCAGCCAAAAGAAAACAACACACTGTAAAAAGAAGTCATTGCATGACTGCTAATGACTCTTTTGTTCAGTGATTATTGAACCACCTTGTCTTGGTAGCCCAGAGTCACAGCGGCTTATGAATTGAAGAGGGTGGCAGTGGGGGCTGAGGCCATCATTATAAAATGTAAGAATCCCTAGAAGTTATATTTTTATAGTCTCTCTAAAAAAGCCCTTTTCCTCTAAAAGGCATCCTTTAGTGCTTCAGAAATATAGCCATTATTATGTGCTACATTAGTTATGTTTGACAACTTTTATAAAGGTAGAACATTAAACAAAATCCTACATGTCAGCTCTTGAGCCTACACATGTCCCTGCATTTACCCCACTGGTTATTTGAATTTTCACTTAAGGATGCAGGACCTGACCTTGGTATTCTATACCTGGAAATATGTATATACTTTTTAGACTTTTCTTACAATTATTCTAAAGAAGGACATAAGTGATTCTATATGGAAAAAAATTAAGCAAATAGGCAACATTTATACCAGATATGTTCTGCACTTTGACACTACGTGGTTAAACAGAACATCACCACAACACATTAGTGGGAATGAAATTATTCTGCTTGTGATAAACCAACACTGTTTTGTCTAAATCCTCTTAAGATGTCTTTGAACTGAACATATATTAATAATTTGTTTCGATCAAATTTTCTTTTCCAGTACTTACATTTTTCTCTGTACAGTATTTCTGCATGTAGATACATTTTATAGAGTTAGGCTGTTTATTGCTGCAGTTTGATCACTCTGTGTCTGCATTTTTGTTATTTCTGTATCTTTTTCCCTGATATTAAGCAAAAAAAAGAAAAAGAAAAGAAAATGTATTCAGAAAAACATCTTCAAACTACATTATTAGTGTTCTAGATATTTTCCCCTTGCTAACAAAGAGGGACAAATGCCCCAAGGAAAAGGTTTTTCTGTTTAGGAGACAAATGAATTTGTGGGATGCCTTTAACATCTTCAGTCACCAGGATATGAGTATAAACCAGAGTCTTATTTTGAGAAAAATATTCCTTTCCTAGGTACATGGATTTCTTCCCAGTCCCATCAAATGTCACCACTGACTTCTTATTTGAGAAGAGTGCCAATTACTTCCACTCAGAGGAAGCCCCTAAAAGAGCAGCTTCCCTGGTTCCCAAAGCCAAGATCATCACCATCCTCATTGACCCTTCGGACCGGGCCTACTCCTGGTACCAGGTAAGGAAAATACAGGTAGAATCCAACAGGTAGACAGGGTAGTATGGACAGGGGACAATCACTTTTAGCAAGTCACCACCTCAGGTTTTAACAAAAAAGGAGATTTGCTAGTTGTTTGATATTTACAGAAAAATGGATACATTTTTCTTTATTTTCATGGAGAAACTTTCACAATTAAGTTTCTGTTTGTTTTTAATCAATTTTATTTAATAAAATTTGTTAATGCAATTAAGAAATTAAAACATAACAAAATATTATGTGCATATATATATCTGTGCTTCTATACATCTGCATCTTATTTTTCATCTAATACATGTGTATTCTATAAAGGGCCAGATAGCAAACATGTCAGGCTCTGTGGGTTATATGGTCTCTGTTGCCACTCTACCTTTATATTTTGAAAGAAGCCATAGATAATATGTAAATGAATGAACATTTAATAAAACTACATTCTAGCAAATAATTCTAATAAAACTACATTCATAAAAACAGGTGGTAGGCCACAGATTGCTGACCCTGGCTATAACAGAGCTTAAATAACTGTTTTGTATTTAAAAAAAAAAAACAATTCAGTGGCAAAGCAAATATGAGTTCTTCATCCCTGAAAGCCCAACCTGTCTACACCTGTTCTAGCCTCCTTCTCATCTACTCATTGCCATTATGTTTCTGATGTTGGTTAGAAGCTAGCGCTGTTACGATCACTTTGAAATAATTTAACAGACTCTAGTAATAATACTTATATATCAATACATTAACTTAACAGACTCTAGCAATACTTATATATCAAATACATTTTACTTTAATATATCATTAAAAACAATAGCTAGGAAAAAAAAGTTAAAACCTGTCCCAGTGGTTATTTTAATCACCAACAGGAACAGTTCAATAAAAAGCAGCCAAAATTATACATAAAAGTATAACGAAATTAACAGTCAGTGTTTTTAGTTCTAGGACCCTTAGTTATCATTTCTCAGTTTTTTAATTTAAAAAACACCATCCTAGTGTTCATGTGTTCATCTATTCATAAATAAATGACTACCATGTGCCAAATATTAAGTGTGACTTGAAAATAAACTGATAAATGTGGATGCTACACTTGAGACTACTTTCAGCCTACTTAGAGAGATATGTCTAAATAAGCATATAAATTAAAAAGTGAGTGGTGGACAGACGCATTCAGAGTGATACATACCCCCTGGGGAGAGGCAGCCTTCCTAACTGGCTGTCCCGGAGGAGCCCAAACACGGGAACCGCTGGGCATTTCCCTGGAGAAGGGAAGGATTTGTAAGGGGGAAAATTTAGGTAAAATTAAAATGAAGAAGTGTTTTGATAGGTTCAAGGCAGAGCTGTGTGTAAAGGAGTTATCAGCAGGTCAGGGCTGAAAAACAAACTAAGGGTCCTATTGCCTTGGAAACTTTAAAGCTAAGATAAATGTTGTGTGTAAGAAAATGCCTCATCTGAAATCTGCAAGTGGGTTGGATATAAGGCTACTTCTCAGTGTTAAAGTGACCCACGTGGCTCACATCCTCCAGGCAAGAGTGGGATGTTCCATTCTCGCTGATGATTTTAAACAGCTAAGTCCTTGACAGTTACGATGTTAGAGAATACACTTTCTCACACTGAGTCCTTTTGTTATTTAACAAAAGCAGTTTTTCCAGGTTCACAAGAGGAGGAACAGATTGTCAGGAAAGGTTTTATGGCGGGAACAGAGTGGGGAAAGGTCATACAGAGCAGATGAAATCTTAGGCATACTGATAATAATCTGCATAATAGGATATAGAGACACCCTCCAAAGCTAAGATCCAGAGAATTCCACATTCCATACTCATCATTCATGCAAAACGTGGAACCATCTTTTAAATCAAAATATACAGCAAACTGCAAATTGACTGATTTGATTTTGTACCTTTTACCTTTTCCACCGGGTAATAAACCTTAATTGACTCAAAGAGGAAGAAGAAAATTGGAGCTTGGCAACCACTTAGCCCCTGAAAAATAGAGAATTTACAGAAAAAGAAGGTTTTAAGGCTGCAGGCTAACAAAATGTCCTGAATATTACAAACATATCACAGTGGTAAAATTCAGGCTTTAACGAAGTCTAGTAGAGTTTGTAGTACAGTAATTTGACTCCCAATTGTAGAAAATTTGCTATTCAACCAAATGTAGTAAACATCCACAAACCCACTACTAAGCCTGAATATTTATTGGTCAATTTAAGGAAAAGGTGATTTCCTCAAGCCCATGGGCCTGAGCCTGTGCCATTATGAAACACTTTCCTATTTGGACTGCTGCTTTCTGCATTTTCTGCACAATAAATGACTGCTTCACCTCAAAGGTTACCATGAAATAAAACAATCTTGGCTTTCAGATGCTAGGTAATGTATGATAAAAGCTGTGAATTTCAGATAATGTACATGCCAGAGTTTTTAGTAGTTTCTCCATTTAAAATAGCTGATAGGGCTTTTCTAATCTAAAACTGCATTACAAGATGGAGCAGAACTACTTGGCAGAACTAGCAGTGTGCTGGTGTATCATGGATATTCACTGGACGTGATACATGATTTGCTTGTAGGCTCCAAAGCGGACATTAATACAGCTTTGAAAAGTTTCCTTTCAGAATAAAAGATACACAGTAAAGTTGGCTAAGGAATCCTATCGATAAGAATTCAACTTCTACCAAATAAGTTCTCAAAAATTTATTCTCATCAGGGTCATAATTTTAAATCCTGATGCTCCAAGCAAACATTTTCATCCATTATTAATTTTAAAATAAATAACTCTTCAGCAGTGAAGCAGTCTTTTCTTTAGCTTTGAGACACGTCATGAAGATTGACTTTTAATTATTTATGCCTGTGCTTCAGGTTGTTTAATTATCCACCTTTTTGTCATAGCATCAGCGATCACATGAAGACCCTGCAGCTCTAAAATTTAGCTTCTACGAAGTGATCTCAGCTGGGCCCCACGCACCTTCAGAGCTGAGAGCCCTGCAGAAGAGGTGTTTGGTTCCGGGGTGGTACGCCAGCCACATCGAGAGGTGGCTTGTCTATTTCCCCCCCTTTCAGGTATGGAGCAATGATAATTTATGTCATGTTATTACAGTCTCATTAATGTGATGACTTTGCCTCAAGGATAAAGTTTTTACTCACTAAAACATTACTAGCTTTTACTCTTTCATTGTAAAACAATGAAACTGTGGCAGAGAAAAATAAATAGGCAGAGGTAGAAAATTGTTTAATTTTCTAAGAGTATTTGAGGATAATTCTCCCTGCTCTGTCATCTAGTGCATACCTTTCCTGATTATAAAGAGCTTCAAAAGCCTTAGATCCCTGATTCTTGAGATGAATAGAGCTTGAAAGAGAACCTCTTAACCAAACAAGACAAATGTTGTTTTGCTTAATTAAGTACCATAGTTCCCTTTTGAACCACCTTGTCCTATGTTTGTCTCAGTTCTCTTGCTTTTCTCTTTGCCTGGTATTGGCCTAGATCACAAAACCAACCCCTAGTTGGATTGCTTATGCAATCTAGTGACGTCAGACAGGGTGTGTACCTGTGCGTCTAGAACCATGCTGTCTGGTGTTGTAGCCACCGCCACATACGGCTATTTAAATTTATATTAAATAAAATTAAAAATTCAGTTCCTCGATTGCATTAGCCACATTTCAAATGCTGAATGTTAAACCTGGCAGCTGTAGAGAATGTCCGTAACGATAGAAGGTCCTATGGGGCAGTGCTGGTCTGGACCAAAGAGGAATATTGGAGAAGAGCCGGGGGCAGGAGCTGCACTGCAGGCTCTGTGGCCTTCCGTCGTGGTCTCTGTCCCAGTGTCTTGCTGCGTCTAGTCTCACCCGAGTGACAAGCACGTTCTCCCGTAGCCTCTTGAGAATTCTGTCCACGTTCAGGTCCTCTGGGAGCCTTACCTTCTTCAAAGTATTTCTTCAGACCTTGCAGCGCTGCTCCCGAGTGGGACCGTGGAGGGCGCGTCCTCCGATTTGTCGCACCTGGACTGATTGCGCCCTTCCTTCTTCACCACAGGGCTGCTTCCCAGTCTGGGTGATGGAGTCATTGCTTTGATTTCAAACTCGGTTTCCAGTCGTGATTTCGTGTGCCATTTCTAAGCTTTCTTAGTCTCCTCAACTGCCTTTTTTGTTTCATAATGTTTACGGGACTTCTCGGATTACAAAACATGAATGCACTTAATTGGCATGATTTATTTCTTGTTCCGGGTCGTGCGTGAGGATGACCTGTTTACGTCTAAGGACGCGTGCAAATCCTCTCAGGACAGCGTCTCTCACGGAATGAGTTCAGAGTACAGAAATTTTTCATTATGCAGTTAACATGTCTGTTTCAATGTGCATTGGGGGTTTTTTTTATTATTATTTCTTTGGTAATTTAGTTGCTGATTATTGATGGGCAACAGCTAAGAACTGATCCTGCCACAGTGATGGATGAAGTACAGAAGTTTCTAGGAGTCTCTCCTCATTATAATTACTCGGAAGCTTTAACGTAAGTTTATATTCTAATTTGTTTATTGAAATTTCAGGAGAAAACTTATTTTAGAGAAATTGTAGTTTGGTGATGCAATTTTTAGGGTTAGCTTTTCTTCATATGCTGATTATTTTTCGGTTTGGCATTAACCACTTGGGAAAGAACATTTCAACAGTGTGCCAAAGAAATGACCTAAATTCTCTGTTGATTCCTACTCTTGCAAAGATATAAGTTATACTGTACGATGGGAAAAAAAATAATAATAATTGTGCAAAGATTTCCCTTGAAAGGAAATTGAGAAACAAAACAGTTGTGAATCTTTAACAACTAACCTTAAAAGAGGAAGTAGGAACAGGTGATTAACTTGGGAGTTTAGGAACTCTTCTCTTTGTGCGATTTTCAGAAACAATGTCATACAGCAAAAAAATAGCCCACTAGGTGACTGGGTGACAAAGACGTACGTGCTCTTAAACACACTTCCAGTTTTTGCTTCTCTGTCTTCACCCACTATACCCACCCTGTCACCGCTCCTCAAGAGGCCTCGGCAGTTACAACACAGGTTTGGTTTGTTGGTTTGTTCGTATGTTTTTTGCTGGTTTCCTCTGACTTTCTTAGGCAGTTGACTCGCTAGGGCTGGGACCAGCAGGGAGAGGCTAGAGGGGCACTGGGGTTCAAAGAGGCTCCCACTCTCAGGCCTCGCACACCACGCGCCTCTCTTTCCTCACCCTAGCTCTGACTCCAGGCTTCATTTAGTATTTTTAAATAAGACCTCCATCTTACTCTGTCTGTTTATAATGGTTGGCAATCAGATTTATGAAGGTTGTGTGTATTCCTAAAATAACTGGAAGACACTGAGTTGAATGTGGCCACGGACCTGACTCTCACTATAAAAAATTTTTTTTAATCTTAGGCTTATGGGCTGAGCCTTAAAGAAACTGAGAAAGACTGTATTATGGAATTCTTCCGTTGTATTTTTTAGTATAAAACTCAGTTCCATAGATCAACTGGTTTTCCCTTTTTTTTGTACTCTTTATCCTATTTCCATTTAGAAAGTGAGAGGCAGGTTTCCTTTACATTTCAGCATCCCTTACAGCAAAGATTGGCAGGAAAACCTCAAATACTACTTATGTCTTGTACAAATCATACGTAGCGGCACATGAGAAGGACACCTTGGTTTAGAGGACAAGGGAGTAGGTGGAACTCTGCAGTTTGGAGCTTCCTTCCTGAGAGTCATTCACTTTGCTGTTATTATTAACCTCCGAGCCCATTTTTTCTGTGCTGAGTGCTGCCAGGGTTTGGAGAGCTTGGTTCAAGCACTAACACAGACACACTAGCCTTAGGTGTTTAGCATTCAACTTAACCTTAAAGAAAGCTGGATGATTTTAGTTTGCAGTTAGAAATTCAAGTCCACTTTCTGTTTTATATCTTTTTAAGTATCCCTGAGAAAAGAAAGCTTTTATTTTCTAAACAGTTTTCTACTTCAAGTTGGCTTATCTTTGGGTCTTTTTTATCGAGTGTAGAGCAAAGCCTTGTATTTCAGAAAAAAAGAAGGTACAGTATTCTAGAAAGACATAATCTGTTTTTCTTATAGAATGGTCCTTGACCTGCATGCAGTGTGTGCGTCCCTTCTGTACCCAGCTCAGCAGCAAGCTTGCAGTCGTTTCCATTGCTGAGAAAAGGCAGTGTAAACTTAAGAGAATATCAAAGCAACATGCTACATACAAAGAACTGTGGGTCACTTTGCACCCAGGATGTATCTAGCTAAAATTGCCAGTTATATGATTCTCTAACCTGGTTGGGGGCTCAGTGGGTGAAGGAGCAAGATAAGATATGTGTAGTTTCTGGGCCAGCAGGGCTGCCCACGCGCTCACTGTGCTGATAGAGATAATGCATTTCCATTCAGTTTCTTTTACATTTTCTTGTCAATCATCAGTTGGCCTGACACACCTTGTAAAACCCGGCAGTGCACGTGTTGTAGGATATTGGAAAGTTTCATGTCATTGTCTTAGGTCTAAATTGATCTTCCTTCACCCCATGCCCTTTGCAGTTATTTATCTGAACCCTGACCTCACAATTTAGTTACTTTTGTTAGAGTAATGATACTTTCTGTAGTGCTTTGGAAATATTGGAAATGAGCAGAGGTACAAGTATATCCTCAGAAATGCCATGTATACCAGTCGGCAAGAGATCCTTTGTATACTTTTTACTTATTTTCCTGCTAGTGATAGAGAAGAGCCTCTTTGGGGCTTAAAAATAATTTCTTTTTTTCATTTAAAGTTCTCTAAGGATGTACTAAACTGCAAACCAATATGAATTCTCAGCTAAGCACATAAATTCAGTGCTTTGCACACAGTAGAATAAATGAATAAGCAACATCTATACAAAGGTTTTACTGTGCAAGCTTGGCATGAAAGAGGACTCCAATTTAAGAGGTCTCTAAACTGATTATCTTCAATGTAGCAAATTCCATTATCAAACTGTTTTCAAAAAGAATAGCAGTGAGCCTCCATTGTCAAGAGTGTTGTTTATTCCTTTCCACAACTGCTGTAGAAAGTGTTCAGGGCTTCCACTGGATACTCTGGGTCTTATGATATGTCTTACTATGACTTAGTATTGTCGTCATGGGTTTTAAATGACATATGTGGTATGTTTGTAAAATCTGATTTCTCAGTGATGACAGGTGTGATTGAAATAAGCAGTATAAGCTTAAAACAATATAATGGAAACTTTTTCATTCAATCAAGTAAACTAGCATTTTACCAATCTTGTTCAACATAACCTTAAATCCTAAAATTGTAAACAGGATTGATACACTGATACTACTTTGGCTTTCATGTTATGTGTGATATAGTATTTCGAAGCTATCATTTAAGATAAAGCAAGGTAAATAATGCTTAGCATGGAATTGAACTAATTTGTATAGACTAAAATGAAAATATAAACTTTTAATTTTGCCATGTATATATATTCACAATTATATCTAGCCATCAATTACCATAATAGAAGTCTTAGAAATACTTGAACTATGCATCTTTATTTCTCAATTAACTTATTTGTTAAGATGAATGAAACCAGTGTGTTATATGAATTTTTAATACTAATTTACTTTGAAAACTTCGGTAAATGGGCAATGAGAATTTGAAAGTCAGGGATTGAATATAGTTTTTTTGCTTGTTTGTTTTGTTTTGTTCATAAGACTTAGCTAAGTCATAAAGGACTGAAGCTGCTTCAAAATTCAGAAGGACTCCAATTGTTTCTAATATCACTCCCCTGGCAACCAAATTTATATTGCCCTGGAATTCTTTCCCAACCCACTGTAGATGAGTTTGAGTAAAAATGTGCCATATTAAAAAAAAATTGGGGAGCAAAATATAGTAGCCATAGTAACTAAAATCTGTTGATTCTCTGGATGACTTATGCAAGAACACCTAGAAATGGTAAGTAGTGAAAAGGAAAAAAGTCTAAAAGAATTTCTTGTGACAAATTCTTTAAAGTGGTTGTAACATTTCAAGATAAATATGTTCTAAGTATTATATATACTTGTGTGTTTATATATATAATGTGTGTATATATATATACATACACACCTATTATTTCATGAAAACACTGTGATAAGTACAATTAGTTCCATTTTTCAGATGAAAAAACTGAGGCTTAGGAAAATTAAGCCAAAAGTCACTCAGCAAGTAAGTTGAGGAGGCAGAATTGAAACTCAATCAGTTATCTCTGGAACGTATACAGCCAATCTGTTAAGCTCTTCCGTATTGGCACAAGATGTTAGAACCAGAGAAAAACAATATTGTTAATTTTTACTAATGAGTAGTATATTAACAGGAAGTTCTTCCTTTAAAAAACTAGAACCTTAAAATGAGTAAGTTGTCTCAGATTTTATTATGAACAGAATCCATCTCCAGACATACTCAATGTCATTTTGCATAATAAATATGTAATCAGAGATATGCAAATCAAAATTACATTGAGATAACACTACATACCCCTTAGAATGACTGTAATCCAAAAGACAATGACAAATGTTGGCAAGAATGTGGAGAAACTGGAACGCTCATATATAGCTAATGGTAATGCATGATATATGGCCACTTTGGAAAGCCGTTTCGCGGTTTCTTAAAAATTAAACAGAAACTCACCCAACAATCCAATTCCACTCCTAGGAATCTACCCCAGGGTAAATGAAAACCTAAGTCCATAAAAACTTGTAAGCAAATGTTCATAGCGACATATATTTATAATTACTCATAATTTGGATTGTTTTGAATTCTCAAAACTAGAAACAATCCAAATGCCCATCAAGTGGTAAATGGAATAATGTACTATATTCATACCAGGAAAAAAAGGATATGTTCAGAAAAGACAAATTGATGGAAAGAAGATCAGTGCTGCCTCGGGCTGGGAACAACAGCAGGGATTGACTACAATGAGCTCTAGGGGTCTTGGGGTGGGGGGTGGAAATTTCTAAAACTGGATTATGGTGATAATTATACAATTATATAAATTTGCTAAATATTGAATTGTACACTTAATAAGTGAATGTTATGTGAATTATACCTCCAAAAAAGTAGTTGTTAAAAATAAAATATGTATCAGTAAAATGATTCCTTAAATCATAAAAGCATTGTTTGTCAGGAGAGAACTAACAAACTTCTATGCTTGTAACAACTATATCATGGTATTTTGATTTTGAAATTTATCGGCACTATTAGCAATTCAGTATTCTCCCATGCAAATGGTTTTCAATTTAAAGGCATCTCAGACATACTTTAACTTTGTAAGTGTAAACTCAGTATCTCCTAGGATTCACCTGCCCAAGGGTAGAATTAAGGTCATATTTTCATTGATATAGAAATGTTATTGATTGGAGGTTGAATCATTGGGAGAATCTTGGTGCCACTAACCATAGTCTTTTCCAGTTATTTCTAGACATCCCCAGGTGATATTCCACACAACTATTCTTGTCCATTCTTGTTTTACTCTTTAATTCAACAAAGTTTTATTGAATAACTATTATGTGCATGACTCCAGGGACACAGTGGTAAGTAATGCATCCCTTTCTCCAGTTAGTCATAGAGAGAGACACTAAACAATATGTAACCTTCCTCCAGCATGTTTGCTCCCTGAAAGCCGTGAAAGGCAGGCCCAGCCCTGGCCAGGCTGCCAGTGCTTGCTTAAGAAGTTGTTTCCTTTCTGGCCCACCAGTCCTCTGAGGCTGTTCTTTAGAGGGACGCTCTGCTATTCTGAAGAGATGTGAGAGACTCTTTCTCCGTCTTCTGTCAGCCTTCTTCACTTGGGCTCTGAAATGCTATTGCCTGTGTCCCAGACTCACAAGGTCCTTCGTGAACAGCAGTCCCTACACCATCTCTCATGACTATTCTCTGTGGAGGACCAGTCTCCATCCCTCAGGCCACCTTGAGCATAGGCATGCTTCCCTTCTACCTTCCTCTCCTTCCCATGTCCACCCTGACACACACCACAGTCTATGACACCATGCATACGATGCCTGGGCTAGGTGGCGGCCACACACATTTAATTAGCAGGGGTGGGAAAAAAACCTACTTTTTTAATTCTTAATTTTAACCTGTGTCAAGTTCAGTGTTTCTTATAAAAATTGGGCCAGGTACAGTAGCTCATGCTTGTAATCCCAGCACTTTGGGAGGCCAAGGCAGGAGGATCATTTGAGGCCAGGAGTTCAAGACAAGTCTGGGCAACATAGTGAAGACTCCATCTCTACAAAAAAATATTTTTTAATTAGCCAGGTATAGTGGCACATGCCTGTAGTTTCAGCTACTCAGGAGGCTGAAACAGGAGACTGCTTGAGCCCAGGAGTTTGAGGCTTCAGTGAGTTATGATTAGGCCACTCCACTCCAGCTGGGTGACAGAGCAAGACTCCGTCTCGGAAAAAAAAACAGGAAAGAAAAAAACTTTTATCAGAAAGCTGCTCATTTTAACACACAGCATATGTATATTCCAGTCATGTATTACTTTAAGTATGAAATGTCCAATTTCCTTAAGTACTAAGTTTGACTGTTGATATCTCTGACATTTCACTTTGACATTTCTCACTTTATTTTTATTGTGAAGGTACATCCTGAGTCTTTCAAATGCATGGTTTGGTTTGTGATTATCTTTTAAATTTTTTTAGAGCAATTTTTGTGAAACCATGGATAAGTCAAAAATTCATGTTGTTTTTGAATATGAGTTCTGTCATGGAACCCATGCAGCACAGACAGCTTGAAATATCAACAAAATGTTTGGGAAGGATGTGGCTAATGAATGCACAGTACATCGATAGGTTTGAGAAGTTCTGTTCTGGTGATTTTAATCTTGAAAATGAGCCCCATGGGTGACCTGAGACCAAGGTGGATAGTGATGAGCTGAAAGCTATAGTGGAAGCAAATCCAACTCAACCTACACGTGAATTAGCAGCAAGGTTTAACGTTACTATTCCAACAATATTGGACCATTTGAAACAAATGGGCAAGGTAAAGAAGCTGGGTAGATGGGTACCACGTCAATTAAACAAGCGTCAGAAGAGAAATCATCTGGAAGCTTTCCTTTCTTTGCTGTCACAACATAAAGATGAACCATTTCTACACTGTATTGTTATGTGTGATGAAAATGGATTCTTTCTGACAATCGCAAGCGTTCAGCACAATGGTTGGATAAAGACAAAGTGCCAAAACACAGTCCAAAACCGCATATTCATCAGAAAGAGCTAATGAATGGTGTCTATTTGGTGGTCCAGCACTTGTCTCCACCACAGCTGCGGTCTCCAACCCTCCGGCTGCAGACCAGTACCAGTCTGTGGCCTGTTAGGAACCGACTGCACAGCAGGAGGTGAGCAGTGGGGAGCAAACAAAGCTTCACAGCCGCTCCCCATCACTCGCATCACCACATGAGCTCTACCTCCTGTCAGATCAGTGGCAGCATTAGGTTCATATAGGAGCACAAACCCTACTGTGAACTGTACATGTGGGAGATCAAGGTTGTGGCTCCTTATGAGAATCTAGTGCCTGATGATCTGAGGTGGTGATGCCAGCACTGAGGAGTGGCTGCAAATGCAGATTATCATTAGCGGAGAGGTCTGACTGCACAGTAAATGTAATGTGCTTGAATCGTCCTGAAACCATCCCCCCAACCGCCACTCCTGGTCCCTGGAAAAATTGCCTTCCATGAAGCTGGTCCCTGGTGCCAGAAAGGTTGAGGACCACTGCACTACAACTTCATGAAACCTGGTTAATTGATTACGGTGGATGTCTACTGCAACCAGTTGGATGAAATGATGAGGATACTTGTCATTAAGCAGCCAAGAATGGTCAATAAAGACAGGCCAATCCTCTGGCAAGACAACGCTCAACCACATTGTACAAACAACAGTGCTCACACTACAGCAGCTGGACGTGGAAACTCATCATCCACTGTATTCACCAGACCTTGCACCAACTGACTACCACTTCTTCCAGGCTTTGGACCGCTTCTTGCAAGGAAATATATTCAATTCTCAACAAGCTGTCGGAAACGCCTTTTGTGATTTCATCACCACACTTGCTCTCCAGGCTTCTCTGCAGCTGGTGTAAACAAGCTACTGTTAAGATGGCAAAACTGTGTTGAAAGTTTGGGTACATACTTTGACTAATTGTACTGCTTCCTGTTTGAGATATAATAAAGTACGCTTTTGATTCAAAATTAGACATTTCATATTTAATAACCTAATATCTACAGCAAGGTATATTAGCAAAAAATAGCTGGTGTGGATTCTGAATGTTGATCACTTGAATACTTAAAATGAGTCAGAATTGAATTGTAGAAACTGCTGATAGCAAAATGTTAATTAAAACTATTACATCGATAGCAGATTTCCAGAAATATTGTATTACAGTTTCCCGAAAGCATTATTTAAATAATACTATCTTTATTAATGCTCTCCTTGTACCTCTGATTATGGAACTAATTTATTCAGTTACCTTACTGATTCAAACAAGAATATAAACAACATGAAGACACAACATGTTGTGTCCTGATCTCCTAGAGTTGGATTAATGATGATGAAAAGCAGACTTTGCATAAGTGGAATGTTTATTACTGTATTGTCTCTAATATACAAAGCAGTGCAAAGGCAGAAATCTAGGTTTGCATTCTGTTCATAGGACTGTCGTTATAAACTCTGCAAGATTAGCTATGGTTTCTCTTTTCATTTTCTTAAGTGTCTTTAGAGGAACAAAATTTTAAATTTTGATGAATTTTAAATTACCATTATTTTTCTTTTATGGTTAGTTCATCCTGAGAAACTTTTGCCTAACTCAAGGTTACAAAAATTTTCTATGTGTTTTTCCCTTTGTTTTCTCTCAGAATTTTTATAGTTTTAGCACTTAGATTTAGGCCAATAATCCATTTCAAGTTAATTTTTATATACAGTGTGAGGTAAGGGTCAATGTTCACTTTTTCAATATAGTATCCAATTTTTCTTGTGCAATCTGTATGAAAAACTAATCCTTTCCCATTGAATTACCATGGCTCCTATTTTTTGAAAATCAGTTGACCATGGAAGTGTAGGTCTATTTATGCACTCTTTATTTTGTTCCATTGATCCGTTGGTCCATTGATGCCAGTGCCACATTGCTTTGATTATGGTAGCATTATAGAATATCTTGCAATCAAATAGTATAACATCTCCAACTTTGCTCTTTGTTTTCCAATTTAGGACCACCTCTAGTTCCTTTAAATTTCCATACACATTTTTAATCATTTTTCATTTCTACTAAAGAGTCCACTGGAGTCTTGATTGGAATCACACTGAATCTATAGATAGATTTGGACAGAGTCAATATTCTACAAATATTTAGTCTTCTGATAGATTTTGATAGATGGAAGGGTACGGGTGGGTTTTGGTTACATGGATGAATTGTATAGAAGTGATGTCTGGTTTTTTAGTGTACCCATCCCGGAATAGTGCACATTGCACCTTATCAGTTGTTTTTCTTCCCTCATCTCCATTGCATTTTCCCCCCTTCTAAGTCTCCAGTGTCAAGGTATGTATATCTGCATACCTTGTGGCTTAGCTACCACTTTTAAGTGAGTACATGTGGTATTTGGTTTTCCAATCCTGTATTGAGAAGTAGCATTCTGAGATGTACTGACGCTAAGTGATAATTCTTTCTAATGGAGAAGAAAATATGGCAATAGTTATTGAATAACAAAAGCAATGTGAAAGAATGATCATTTCTTGTTTTTTTGGGTTTTTTTTGGGGGGGGGTCTCATTTTGTTGCCCAGGCTGGTGTCAAACTCTTGCCCTCAAGCAATCCTCCCTCTTTGGCCTCCCAAAGGATTACAGGCATGAGCCGATGTACCCAGCAAGAATTATTGTTTGTGACAATTACTTTCACTTTTATATTTAAGCATGGAAATAACTGCTTTATTTATAATACAAAACAGACCTAAAGACCAGTAAAAAAGAAAAGGCCCTGAATCTAGAGTCAGGAGGCTTAGACTTGAGTTATGACCTGAATACTGAAAAAGTATATAGTCTAAGATAAATAAACCTTGATAAACATTTTCTTCTTTTTCATTTTTTATTCAACTAATATTTGATAAATGTTTACAACAGGCAGACACTATGCTAAGTGCCATAAAATGGGAACAATCCTACATGATATCCTTAAGGGGTAATAATGAAAGCTCAAATGAGAAAGAGTTATATGAAATATTCTGGTAGACTAAAACGTAAATTTGATGTGCTTCTATTTTATTATAATTATGGCATGAAAATGCCATTTATAGGTGCTATTACTTTAATACAGAGCTCATGCCAAAAGAGGAAAGTAGCTCTGGAAGAAAATTTAAATAGATTATAGACAGAAAATTCTAAAAGTAATCACTCCATGGCACACCAAACCCTTTCTCTTCTATTGTCTCGTAGGTTGTAAGATATAAGTACCATCTAAATCCATAGACATAGATGAAGGCTGACTTTTCATTTTAAACCCTACAAAGGAAAAGCGTGGGCTTGAAACTTATGAATTTTTTCCTTCTAGATGAAGGATGTAGTTTTATTAACTTCTATTAATAGGAGAACTCCCACTGAAAATTTTCCTATTAGAAATTTGGCAAACTCACAAATATGACAGATGGACTGAGAATTCAGAAGTATGCCAAAAGACTTTATGCCAAGGGATGTAGTTAAAAAAAAACAGTTTCTCTGGTTATACATTGATATCATTGATATCCAAATAAAAATGTTTATTGGTCGTTATATCTTATAAATTGCTTGAAAAATAATTGTTGGGTTTTCTGTATTTTTATTTTTCTAGGTTTGATTCGCATAAAGGTTTCTGGTGTCAGTTATTGGAAGAAGGCAAAACAAAATGCCTTGGAAAGAGCAAAGGAAGAAAATACCCTCCAATGGATTCTGATGTAAGTACAGAGCTTAAAAATACAAACTAAATAAGCAAAATGATAAAAAAAAAAGAGTGTCATATCTACTTTCTTAGAAAGCTAAAGTCAAAATTCAGCCTAAAGTCAAAATTAAAAGTGACATTTTTGATTTTAGTACATGTAGACTGCTTGTTTTGATTTTTCCAATGATATATTATTACCTAAAGTAAAACAATAGAATTTGACATTTTGAATAAAAACAAAAAATAACATCTCATTCCAAATAGAATGATACCTGTACAGACATTTTAGCATAAATGTTAACTGAAACCAAGACAGAAAATATATCAATTGGAAAGTGAAAACAGGACCAAAAGATTTCTATTTTGTTTCACTGCCTAAGTCACTGTTCATATCCTTTGCCTACTTTTTGATAGGGTTTTTTGATTTTTTTCTTGCTGATTTTCCTGAGTTCTAAATAAATTCTAGTTATCAGCCCTTTGTTGGATGTGTAGCATGCGAAACTTTTCTCCCATTCTGTAGGTTGCATTGTGACATTTTTAATAAAAAAAAATCCTTTTAAAAATTAAGAATTTGTTCATTGGAAAGAGATGTGTGATTAGAGGCAAGAAGGATGGCATTTTTAGTGAGAAAAGGCATACTTTGAAAAAGACAACTTTTAAAACTCTTCTAAAATAACATGCTGGCCCCTTGGAATTTATTGACTATGCTTGTGTTCTACGGACACAGAGAACATAAACTGCCATCAGTTTGCACCTCGTTCAGATGGAGGCACTGAGAAAAAATGAGCTTCCTGTATTTCAAAGCACGCAGCTGCGACCTGCCCCTTCTCCTTTGCATAGTGTCTTAGATCAGGTTCCTTAAAAGCAAAGCCTGGGACAGTGGTTCAGGTATTTGTGATTTATTGAGCGAGTGTGTTCTTCAGAAAAGCGTCCTGCAAGGGGGTGAGTGAATCCGAATTGAGGAGGACAAAGTGAAGAGCAAATGTATTTTCAAGTAAAGGCCAGTCTAGGCCTCTTTCACAGGGAGAGGGCTTTAGAGCATAAATTGCAAAGTTATCTACACCTGATGCAAAGGAGCTACCTTTTTATACCCTTTATCCATCATTCATTGGCTGTGAGTCTTGGGTGGGAGAGAGTCAAGTGACTCGGGTTAGGATACTCTTCTCAGCTGAGAGAATGCACTGTAGAAGGAGGCAGCTGTGATGCTTTTATTATCCCTGAAACATAATGAAAACTGTGATGGAGGAGTTTTATCTTTGCAAATCGAGTCTTTAAAGTATGTACCTTTAATTTACTTTTGAACACAATTGCTTGTCTAACCTCCTTGAAATGCTATCATTTATTTTTTAAAGTATCTCTTACATTAGGTTGAACCCCATGTCATTATGCAACAGTTCTTGACCTACAGAAACATCAGGTTTCATCAGTTTCATATAATTCAACCTAATTGACTCATTGCCTTAATTTATTTTGTTATCCTTTTACTTCATGCCAAACAGAAGCTATATTTACCATGGGATGTTTGCACAGTCAAGGAGTCTCTGATTTTGAAACTTCAGGGTGAAATTTTCCTAAGTTATTTTAGCTTGCTTAATGCACCCACTGTTTTAATTCTTTCACTAAAATATGAACATGTTTACGCTTGTTCACTGGGAAGAAAAAAAAAGCATGAACATAAAATTCTTTCAGACAGCTAAATTTGTTGACGTTTATCCGGGTGTGACTGATGAAAGCACAACTCAGACATTTCATTGACAGCCATCAAATAATGATACTCGCTTGACTGCATATAAGCCATGTATTCCATATGTTCTGTGAATTAAATGGAAATCTCTTTTGAGAAAGAAAGAGAGGTTGGGCCCTTCCTCAGGTTTATGAAAATATTTATTTAGCTTCCTTTGGACATTAAACACTTTTGTAGCTCTATATAAAGATATTCAAATGAAGTGTAAGGCCCTACCTTGCTCTCAAAGCATTAGAAGTCAAGTATTAGAAAATCTTACTACTTTGAAGCTGTATTTTTAGACATGTATGTTTACGATGGCCATATATTCTTATTCATTGATTTTTTTTTTTACCAGTATGTAATGTCTTTTTTCTGTCCCTTACATTTCTTCTTGAATTCCATTTTTAAGATAGTGATATTGCTATTCCAGTTTTATTTTGGTTCATATTGAAGAGAGATATTTTTTCTTCTTTTGATTTTCAACTTTTTTTGACTTTTGTTTGCGTGTTTTTCTTTTGTTGGCCACATTTTTCTAATCTTGATCTTTTTTATTTTGAGTGATTTCTCTTAATATGAGATTATCTCCTTACATGTTCTTAATTCTGCCATATAATTTTACATTTCCCATAAGTGTTATATCTTATCTATTCTTTCTAGTTTTCCATTGGAGATAAATGGTTTTAATTTACTGGTTTAAAATTTATTCATTCAATTCTGGTGTTGATTGCCCTTAACTTAGGATCCATATTCATGTTTATAGACCTCTATCAATATCTGTATGTTCTGGTAAGAAAAGTCCATTTGATCCCTTCCTTTACCACTCATAATATTGATATTGCCCAATTCTATATGTTTATGTCTGGCATGTTATGGTTATAGTTTTTCTTTCTTTTTCATGGTTTGTTTTTGTTTTGTTTTTATAGCAACCATGCGTTTAACAGGTTGTCTTATTATACTTCCTTCCTATATTTCTCATGGTATTTTACAATATTTCTTTTTCTTTTAAGTCTGTGACTCAAGAAAGTTTTTAACATGAGTCTTTATTTGCAAATATTCTGAGGTCTTGCATACCTGAGAATAATATTTGAGATCCCACACTGGAATGACATTTTAACAGTTCATCAAATTCTAGGCGATATCTTAGATAAATTTGGTAGCATTATGAACATTTGAATCCTAATTTTCAAAAGATCTCACTCTTTAGAATGGCTGACACCTACGAACAGTGTAGAAATTTTTGCTGTGGGCTTCATAGCAATCAGCAAATGCCCCACCTACTTTATGGTCTGAAGTTTTTATTAATAGTTAGGGCAAGGAGTAGAGGCAGAAGGAAAACACAAGGTGTACTGACAGTTTAAAGGTATATAAAGGAGATGGTAACAGTGTTAGGAAAAGCTTACATAATTTTTAAATGTAGTTTGGCACAATGATAGGAAGATGTGGGAATGGAGGAATGCAGCCTAACACCAGCAAGATGGGGCTGACAGGCATCATACAGGAGGAGGTCTTCCAGTTACCTATAGATGTATAGTCCTAAACTCATCTGCCTGCAAACCAATCACACACCCTCTCCCTCTCCAACACCCCGCCCCCAACCCTTCAACCTCACATCCCCAATGATGCTGTTGGGGGTGCTGTGTTAGGAGAGAGCAGAGTGGGGTCTGTCTGGTAGGGGGTATCTAGGGGGCCAGGGTTTGATCCTATCACAGTCATACCTATCCCTCTCCTTGAATACTCTTTCAAATCCTTGTGACACATCAGTTAACAGCTCTTGACACACTCCCACGCTCTGGGATAGGTTTCCTGAAACTTGGAGGTAATTGGTTGTAAAATAAAAATGCTGGGGTGAGAAGAAAGCAAGGACAGGAGTCCGAAAATATGAAGTTGGCAGTATTAATATCAAGCCATTGATTTTCTGTTATTTGTCACATTAGAATGAAATGACTAACACCCCTTATATTCTATAGAAGATAAAGAATAGAGGGAGAAAAAATTCCACCAACATTATCTTTTGTAAAGGAGTAGACATTTGGTTTATGATTTTACTAGACTGGTATGACATTGAACACAATTGAAAATGATGTTTTTCCTGTAGTACTAAGCAGCTAATTGTGCCCTTAAAGGATAGACAAAAACAAACAACAAATACGCTTCCTTGTCAATTCCAATTTCAATTTCTAGAATTTATTTTTAGTCCTAAAGTGGTGTTGGAATATATGTTTGGCTCTGTTTTCAATATAACCTGGGAGCTGTGCACTGAAAAAAGTGAATGGTGTAGTTAATCCCCTTAAGGAAGTGGTTTTTCTAGTTGAGAAAGAAATAACTCCCGATGAAAAATGTGAGTACACAAAAGGATGGGGTATTTGTTTTCAAATAGGCTGAGCATATAGGGGATATAAAAAATTCCATTACACTGTCCTTTAGCAAGTGTTCTTTGGAGGAAGGAATTCTAACATGTCCTAAGTCTCTGCCTCCTGGGATGGATGAGGAAAGGCCAAGAATATAAATAGTATAATTTGGGAATTTTCAGCCATATCTCAGAAGATCTATTACAAAGATAAGAGCAGAAAATTCTTTTGTTTTCTTACTGGCATTGTTAGAATTGAGACTCTAATATAACAATTTTAATGGCCAGCACTCAACAGTGAATGTTCTGTGGGCTCATAAAACAATTTACTTGCATTTCAACTGATATATATCAATTAATATGTATTATCAACTGAACATGTGACACTCAGGGAATGCACAAAGTGATGTTGTGAAACTTAATAGTGTTTATAAAAGTTCATGTAAAGAAAAAGCTGGAAGAACTAAGAACTGATGTTAAGGATTCTCTGGAGAGTTCATTTTTCCCATCAGCACAGGCATAACTTCTACCTCAGCTGTGGATCAGCGCAGGAGATTCCAAAAAGGAAGAACTTTTTGTTTTCTGAAGCAGTATCATTATCAATAAATAGGTTTTTTTTTTGCTTGAGCATCAAAGAACCAATGAATTATTCAAGTGGAAGAGGAACTAAAACTCAACTAGATAGGGCCTAGACTTTAGAGATGAGAAAACTGAGGCCCAGGCACAAAGTGATTTTCCCCCAGTCACCTAGGGAGTTAGTGAGATAGATAAACTTGTAAACCTTTGAGCAACACCGAAAACAGATGCCGTCCCTTTAAATTCTAAATATAAATATTTTAGCTACTGATGTTTTCCTGTGATATCTTTTAAATATTTAGGCTAATGCAGATTAAAATCTTTATAGCCTAATCTCTTTTTCATAGGAGTAGCCTGTTTCTATCATTGAAAGCAGCTTTTTTCTCATAGCACATATTACAAACTGGCCTCATTAAAGAAAAACTCAGAGCACTGTCCATGTTTTATTCCAAGGCATAGAATCTTGGAGCAATAAATCAATCAACTAGTGTTTGGTGCCCAACATCTAGGATATGATGAGCCTTATCTTCAAGCAGCTTGTAGTCTTTTGGGGAAATGGGACAAACTCATGTTTAACAGTGTTCGTTCATTTAATGAGCATTTGCAAAGGCTTACTTCTTTGAATCTGAAGCAGAGTTGATGCATGAAGATACCTACACAGTAATGCTCTGGCCTCAGTTCCTGACATTCTCTCTCTCTCTCTTGCTCATCTTGTCTATTCACTCTGAATTTTCTCCCCATACCCACTCTTCATACCCATTAGCTCTGTGAGAAAATACTTCTTCATCCTTCTAGACTAGGTCAGATTTATCTGTTTTGAAAACTTATTGTACTCAGGACTTTTACTTCCTAATACACTGTTTTGTGTTTGTATCTCTTTATTCCTGATCATATAATTAATATCTGTCTCTCCCACTAAATGATCATGTCTTCAAGGGTGGGGACAATAATGTCTGTTTTTTCACTTTTATATTCCTAACATCTGGCAAAGTGCCTGGCACATTAGCAGGTACTTAATAAACAGATCTGTAGTAAATTATGTAATTATACAACTGAAGTACAGCTTCATTGATTAGGACATTTTGCTTATAGTTAATTTCAGTTGTGAATAGATAAATGTTTGAACATATCAGTGCCATCAATTCATGCACAGACATTGGCTATGGCTTCACTGCTCAACCATGGTACCATCAGGATCAGCTGAAAACCTGTTAGAAATGCAGAATCTCACGTTCCTCACGACACTTACTGCACCAGAATCTAAAATTGGCAAGATTTCCTGGGTGCTTCCAATGCACTCTGGTTTGTTGGAAATCAGGGATTAAAAACTCAAATAACTTGTTTAGCCAGGCAGATCTCCAGAATGAACGCAGCAAGCCAGACATATATGTACAATCATGACAATAGGTGACCATTGGTCTCCTCCTGATAGGCATGGTGGGGACTGTGTTGACATAGTCATGCTTTAGCTTCTTCTACAAGGGTCAGGCTGCTGTCTAGATCCAGATAACTAGGAGGTTAGTGTTGCAAGATCTCAGAATAGTTCAAGAGAAACCAGAAATACAAACCTGCAGGTAGACTCTGTGGACTTAAACACTGATAATGGAATTTAATTATTTTTTAAAGCAAAAGAATTATGAGGATCAAACAGAACTCCCTCATGTGATAGTCCTACCTGAAGGATTTCCATTACTCGTTTAGTGTCTACTCTGTGCTGGGTGGGCTCTATGCTGGGTACAGAAAACCTAAAGATGAATAACCCACAATCCATGACTTCTGATGTCTTCTATTCTCATAGTGATAATATTATCCTTATGAAACAGACAGTATTTAATGTGGGTATTGCTACAATAATTTGTCATGTCTACTTCTGAGAGATATTCCTAAGAAGGTTGCATTCCAATTTGAGTAGTTCATAAATCTAAGTGGAGAGACAGAAGTAGAAGGAACAGGTTACTGAAGACAAATGGCATGAAGGGGGTTTGCAAGAGAATGTGACTGAACAAAGAAACAATCCCAAAGATGTGAATTCTGCACAGAATATGGAGCATCCTTGGTGATTTTAAAATGTTAAAACTTCCTGTAATACTTCATAGACTTCATAATTTCTGGCAGTTAAGAAAACCTATTTTATCTTCATGCAAGAAGAGAGAACTGTTTCACCAAAGCTAGAGTTTTGAATTCCATTCCCCACGTACATTATAGGTCTAGTTAACTCATTTAACCACATTTTGCAAATTTTCTTTTTTTCTAGTTGTTGGGTTCTTATTTCTCTAGTTGGTGTAAGGTTATTTGATCTCTTTGTCTTCATCAGAGTGGTTTATACTACCTCTGGAGAAGCAATGACATTTATGAGAAAGGCCCACACTGGCAACAAACATTCACAGGCTTTAGGTTAGTGTAGTGACAGCTGTGATCAAGAGTGGAATAAAAATCAACAGAACGTTTTAGTCAAACAAGAATAATCAACAAGTGTTGAGTGAGCAAAGGTCTAATTAATATGTTATACAATGTCTAGGGCTGGACTTTCCGTCAGGATGAAAGTATGTTTGGTCTCATTTCGCCTGAGCTTTACATTTCATTTATCCTTCTGTGTTGAATAATGCTCTGGTGACAAATGTAGTAACTTCTCAGTTTTTTTTTTCCCTTTGGGGCAAAATAGCAGTTTGTTTCCCAGAACACTTAGCACTAAAGAAACTGGTGCTAACTGGTGCTTAGATGACTCTCTCTGTCCTTCAGTATTCACCTACTCTCTGGAGGGCAAGCCAGTCGCCTGTAGAGAACTTATTTTAATATTTTAGTTTCACTGTTTGCATTCTGACTGGCAGGATTTTCATACCATGTTTTATTGTCCTCCCCACTTAACATCTATAGTCCCCATGCATTACAACATCTCTGCATTCAGCAGAGATTTTAGCAGTCAACATTATATCTAACATCTCCCAGTTTTTCTTTTTTAATTAAGAAAATATCAATATGTCTCCCTGCTGCTTCTTCGCTCATCTTAGAGAGTAGGAGGGCTAAAGTCACCCTGAAACCTCGAGTCTATTCTATTCTCTGAGACAATATTTTCATTTAAACCTTCTTCTTATGCTTCCTCTTTCCCTCCTTTCCTTGCTTTCTTCCTTCCTTCCCCCATACCCCCAACTTCTCTGTCCCTCATGGGTTACTTAAATATCTTCCAGCTCCCACCCCTCCCCCTTGCCCACTATCCATAGGTTGCACATCAGCTGCAGTAACATTTTCTGAAATAAAAATTTGACCACACATGCCCCTTCTTGCTTAAAGTACTTCAGTGACTTCTCACTCCCTAAGAGAATAACGTCATGTGCCGTATGAACTACATTGTATTGTGTCTCCTTTGTGGCCCCCCATAGCCACACCAGCCATTCCTGAACTGCTTCTCGTCTCTGCATGAGATGCTCTTGACCTTAGTGCATGGTTTCTCCCTTTGCTAAATGTCACACTTCAGTCCTTTCCTCTGTCTCTCTGCTCATCTGCCCTTCTCCCTTTTCCTGCATATCTTCCTAGAGGGCACGTTACCACCTCACACCTGCTCTGAGAGCACAGTCTCTTGAAACTGTAACCCCAGATTCCAACATGGCTCTTTCCCTTACTAGTTTTGGATCTTGAACAAGTTATTCTACCTCTTGGCACCTTAGTTTCCTCATCTGTGAAACAGAGTAATATTAGTGCTCACCTTGTCAAATTGTTGTGAAAACTAAATGAACAAATACATATAAAGAATTTTTCATGTGCATGCATAATAAATTATTATGACTTACCCCATAAATCCTCACAAGACATCAATATCACATTTTCAGTCAGCTTCATGATAATAAAAAAGCAAACCTACTGCAATAAAAGTTCATAAACAAAAGAAAGCATTCCAATGCGAAATATAAATGACTTGGTAATTACTAATTAATTAGAATCAATTACTTTCTGTTCTCTTTTGTTGATTAAGATAATCAACACATAGTTTTTGAAATTCAAGATTAAAATGAAATATATTAAAATTACCTATATTGGAGAGAAGGAATGGAATGTAAAATTAAACATCACATAATGGCTCAATTGCTTTTCTAATTTCAGCCAAATATGTATTTTTTTAAATTTTATTTTGAGAAAATATGACAATACAAACATTTTGGTCACATTTTATATCTTTGTCTCTCCTTAGCAAGGGTTAGAGGTATGTCCCTCCACTCCACAATGCTCATTTTATTGGGATATTACCAAGATTTAAAAATTTCTGGATAATTCTTCTTCTCTATTTTGGAAAATTAGGAGAATGGGAATTTGACATTGTACAAACTCTGATAATTCATATAAATATTGTGCTAGTTGGTATACTAAAGAATCTGCTATCTCCAGGATCAATCGCTTGGGTTTAAAGTTTGAAGCAGTGCTTAGGGTCTGATCTTAAACCATGCTTAGGCTCTTAGGAGATTCTGATGAATAGGAAGAAGTAGGTGCTTCTCGTTGCTTTCTGGTATTCTTTTTAGATCTGTAGTTGGTTCTGGGGCCAAATCATTCTTCTGTTGAAAGCAATGGTCTCAGACAGCTAGGAGTCCTAATGCTATGATACCAAGAGGCTTTCATAGTTGAGAACCAAGCCAGTCGCCTGTAGAGAACTTATTTTAATATTTTAGTTTCACTGTTTGCATTCTGACTGGCAGGAGTGTAAGAGTCAGGATTTAGTGAAGCTGTAATTTTAAATGAAAGCAGACTCCATTCTTAGAAGTCTGCTAGGATAGAAGGAAGCCTGAGGAAATATCAGGTGGAGACCTCCTTGGCTTTCTTAGCAGCCAGAGCTGGAGTCCTTGTGGGGTCAGTCTAAATTACAGGCTCCTCTAGATTGCTCTGGAGGATTAGGATTTGGTCAGTGTCCCACTGATTTATTGCCCAACGCAGGACCCTGTTGAGCACGAAAGAGTTCCAATCATTTCAGTAGTCCTGATTTGCCCAGGACGATAGTGGAAATAAGGAATGTTCTTGGCAAAGTGGATCTGTGGTTACTCTAATGTTTGAGTGAGGAAAGATGGTGAATACCAAAAAGGGGTAAACAGATTTCATTAGAAACAATTGATCTCACCTCCTCTTGGTGTGTGTCTCCTAGTTTGTCTTTCTCTTTCCTGCATATTTATGACTTTCTTCTATCTTAATAAGTTTAACTGTATGTGTAGTGCTCAGAAGGTCCATGCAATAATAAAAATTCCTGCATAAAAGAAATTCCCTTCTGTTTAAGTGTTACTGTGTTGTAAATTACATTATAATAACATCATCTGGTGAGACCGCAATGTTTATGAAGTCCCTGTGTATTGAGATTATTAATATTCACAACAATGCACACTATTTTACATTCCCAGTAAATATTGACTGTCTATAGATGCATCTGCATTTACTGTGGATCTGAACATGATTTGTTGCTTTTGCCTTAGAGCTTTTCATTAGAGGACTATGTGTGAGGGTTGAAACACATTAAGTTTAACTTTGTTTCCTCTCTGTGAAATCTATCAGTATATTTTGACAATTCATTCATTCAAGAAATAATTAATGATGGTCTATGTTAAGCATTGTCAGCATTTATGTGTGACACAAAGATAAATAAGATATGGCCTTATGCCCAAAGTAAATATCTTCCTTTGTTTTTTAATGACAATCGAATCTTAATGTTTACCCCTGGTAGAATCTACTATTATCTGCAATAATATACTTATGTCATTGTCTAATTATCTATTTAAATAAAATTTAAACATTTATTTCTCCTCACTTCTACTGCTGATCACATCCTGGGCACCTTTTCTGTGAAGCTGAGTCATCCAATGGTGGCTATTCCTGAACATGAAACTCTTGATTCCAAAGAGGTAAATGTATGATACAATTGGAGATGTAGTTGTCTGTTTGTCCATTTCCATGTGATATTAGATTGTAGAAATAAACCAATCTTATTTTTTTAAATGTTAACAAAATCATACTTTGGTTGTTTATTTTTCTTAGTGACAGGGTCTCACTCTGTCAGCCAGGCTGGGCTGCAGGGGTGTGATCACAGCCCACCATGTCATCGAACTCCTGGGCTCACGAGATCCTCCCACCTCAGCCTCCTGAGTAGGTAGGACTACAGGCTTATGCCACCAAGCCCCAGCTATCATGCTTTTTTTCTAAAAATTATGACTAACTGGCCCACTCTGTGTTGGTCAGAAGCATCTGATAGTGAAATAAATGAATTCTTGCTACCTCTCATTGTGGAAGGTGGCAATAGAGTTCCCATGTGTATTGCATCTTAACTGCAAACCAACTCTTTCCATCCCAAGTGTCTGTCTTTGTGATTTTCTCTTTGGGTTCATATGTGAAATCACTGCTGTCTTCTTTCTTTAGAGGGTCAATGGATGTCCCACAATCCATATGGTATGTTTGGGGGATCAGAATCACAGTATCTCATGGTATCTCAGTTTCAGTTTATTGGAGGATGACTATTCAGCTCATGAAGCACCTCCTCACCTTCACCAAGTGAATTCTGCATATGGCATGTAGCACCTAGACAAAAGCACACCAGCTCAAGGCTGGGCATGGTGGCTCACGCCTGTAATCCTAGCAATCTGGGAAGCCGAGGCAAGAGGATTGTTTGGGGTCAGGAATTCAAGACAAAAGCATACCAACTCAATCATGGACTCAAAATTTCATACAAATGTTTACCCACTTTCATGTTTTGAACTGACAAAAAGTAAATGAAAAAAAATACTCCTTTTATTTTTACAAATGCTATACCATAGAGACAAAGAAAAAATTCTATAAATATTCCCTCTATAGTTTAATTTTGTGTTCATCAAAAGCAAGAAAAATTGAACAATTTTTGTCTTCACATCCTCTCAGATAAAGTGGAAAATGACAGAAAAAATGATTTTTAAAAAGCTTATCTTTATGAAGGGAATGGGTGAGCTTACACATTCATTTTAGATACCCTCACAAATAAAGTATGTTTAATTTTGTAGCCTTAAAGTTTAGAAAAAACAAGCATAATGCACAAGAGAAGTATGAATAAGGAAATTGCAAATAAAATCTGAATTTTATTTTGCAAGGCATATTTTCCACAATTTAGGGCATATTATTCACTATTCATAAACTGATATTCTTATTTGCAAATTTTAAAACCTCTATATAAGATGAATGTGGTTTTCTTCTATAACATTAGTCATCAAAATATAAAGGTTTATTATGAATAGGTATGTATTTTTATCCTTGACCACATCTTTGATTAGTTTTTAAGATACTGTTTTAAAATAGGATTATTGAGTCTATGAGTATGGACATATGGAAGACTTTTGACTTATACAGGCAAATTGCTGTCCTGAGAAATTACAGCAATTTACTCTATTAAGAGTGTGTTATAACACCTGTCTCCATGCACTCTTGCTAGCACTGAGAATTATTATAATTACCAATTTATTGAGAAGTTACTATATGTTAGAAACAGTGTTATGCACTTTATCTTACTTAATCTTCACAAAACATGATCTGTTAAGTACTATTATTATTCATTTGACAGAGGAGGAAACTGGAGATAAGGGAAATCAGTCTATTGCTTAAATTGAAATAGCTGGAAAGTGTCTGCACACTCAAAAATTGACTCCAGATCTGACTGCCTAGAGCCTGCAAGCACTTCAGCACTCTAATCCAGCGAATATCTAAATGTATCTAAATTATTAATAAGATTGTTCATTTAGATAAAGATACTTATCTCAGTTTCTATCTATATGATTCAAATATTTGTGTTTTAAATTCATATTTTAAATTTTTTGCCAATTTAAAAATGGAAGTCATTTTTTCATATTAATTTGCATTTTTAAAGTTCTGTATTTCTTCTCTTAGTTTTGTGTTTGTTTTTATCTATTTTGCTTGTGCATTATTTTATGCATTTATCCACTGGTACGGTGCTATTTTTCTTATTGTATAGTACCCCCCCCATTTGATTTCCACTCAGTGTTACTTCCCTCTGTACATATGTGTTCTCGTCAGTTAGTTCCAATTTATAGTGAGTACATGTGCTGTTTGTTTTTCCATTCTTGAGATACTTCGCTTAGAATGGTCTCCAGTGCCATCCAAATTGTTGCAAAATGTATTAATTCATCTTTTTTATGGCTGAGGAGGACTCCATGGTATGCATATACCACATTTTATTAATCTACTAATGAATTGATGGACACTTGGGTTGATTCCACATCTTTGCAATTGTGAATTGTGCTGCAATAGACATTTGGGTGCAGGTGTCTTTTTGATGAAAAGTCTTTTTTTCCTTTGGGTAGATACCCAATAGTGGATTGCTGGATTGAGTGGTAGATCTACTTTTAGTTCTTTGAGGACTCTCCATACTAATTTTCATAGGGGTTGTACTAATTTGCAGTCCCATCAACAGAGTATAAACATTCCTTCTCTGTATCCATGGCACATCTGTTTTTGGACTTTTTAATAAAAGCCATTAACTGGCTTTTATGATATCTCATTGTGGTTTTACTTTGCATTTCCCTGATGATTAGTGATGCTGAGTATTTTTTTGTATGTATATTTACCACTTATCTTTCTTCTTTCAAGAAGCTTCTGTTCATGCTCACTTTTTAATAGGATTGCTTGTTTTTTTCTTGCTCATTTGCTTGAGTTCTTTGTAAATTCTGTATATTAGTCCTTTATCAGATGAATAGCTTGCAAATATTTTCTCCCATTGTGTAAGTTGTTTATTTGATTTGTTGATTGTTTCCTTCGCTGTGTTGAGAAGCCTTCTAGTTTAATCAAATCTCATTTATTAATTTTTGTTGTACCCATGATTGCCATTGGGTACACTGAAACAGCAATAAAAAACCTCCCAACAAAAGAAAAAGCCCTGGACTAGATTGATTCACAGCTGAATTCTATCAGACCTACAAGGAAGACCTGGTACTTATAATACAGTAATAATCCCATAATATCGAGAAGGAGAGAATCCTCTCCAACTCATTCTATGATGCCAGTATCATCTTGACACCAAAGCCAGGAAAGGACACACCAAAAAAACTACAGACCAATATCCCCTATGAATGTAGATGCAAAAATCCTCAGAATACTAGCAAACTGAATTCAACAGCACATCACAAAAATAATCCACCAGGACCAAGTGGGCTTCATCCAAGGGTTGCAGGGATGGTTCAACATATGTAAATCAATAAATGTGTGATTCACCACATAAATAAAAGCAAAAACAAAGACCATATGATCATCTCAATAGATGCAGAAAAACATTCAACAAAATCCAACACCCTTTCATGATAGAAACCCTCGACAAACTAGGCATAGAAGGAAGATATCTCAGAATTGTAGTGAGTTTTAAAACACACCAGTAGCAGGGCTCCACTCCAGGCAACTTAAATCAAGAATCTCTGGAGGTGGGCAAAGGCATTGATATGCTTTAAAATCTCCCCAGGTAATTCAAATGTGCACCAAGAGTTGAGATCCTCAAATTATAGCTCCTTTATCAGCAGTCTAGGAAAGCGAATCCACTCAGTTATTAAACTCTGAAAACAAAAAATAGAAAGTAAAAGCAAGTGACTGGTAAAATATTTTGTTTTAGTGGATGCTCTTAATTACTAAAAATTTGGTTAACAAATTTCTGTCCAATGGCATAAAGGAATAATACGTGCTTTAACTTATGGTAGATTAATTTTGAGAGGTCTGTGCTTCTATGCTGAGAGTCACTATAATTTTCTTAGTAAAACCTAATACTTTATTTCTGTTTTCCTAGACATTCCACACAAGTTTTGGAAACTGTTTAGACTGGGGCTAGGCATAGCATTTGGTACAAGCTGAGTCTGAGGAATTAGTGTATTCCTTCAATGTTTTATTTGTATTTTATATGATACTTAAAATACTTGGCCACTGGTGAACCCTCATATAAGCAGATGAGATCCCTCAACAATCTATTTGACCATTGCATCAGCTGACTGATCAATTTTTAATGAATAGCACTTTCATAGATTTTCACTGTTCACACCAATGCAGTAATCTCCAGGTAGGTGAATAATTAAGCATACTCCCTGAGATAAATGATTTCTGCATTGAATCACTTAGAAGAGAACTAAATCCTAATAGCAACAATTATTTCTGATTGTATTTTTCATGTCTTGTGAGTTCAGCATCTCTTTTATCCACAACCATTCATTCTATAACTCACTTCTATTTCTGTAGGTTTAATTGTGAAAGTCATATTGGAGGATGAGGAATAAACAGACCTGCTGATCTGCATCACCTGATACTCTTTGAATCACCTGCTACATGCATCCCTATGACTACTGCATTTTAGTTTCAGCTTGAGGGCCAGTTGATTTCCAAGAATATGATTAGATGCATTTGATTCTGAACTTTAAGACTCACTTGTTTTTAACACAACTTGAGAGCTAATCATTCACTAGCTGCCTATAAAACACACACTAGGCAAATTCTTCTGTTTTCTTATTCCTTCTCTTTGTAGGTTTGTGATAAACATTTAAGAGTTGGCAAGATAACAATTCACCTACCAAGGTGACTATGACTGATTTGCTACTTTGGTGGTATATAAGCTTTTTATGTACACTTTATTTTGAATTTCAGAAACTCTACTGATGCCTAAGGTTCTAATCTTATAAATCAAGCATCCCATTCCTCTACTTTCATTCTCCAGTAGAGAACATAGAAAAGAGAAAATAAGTGACTTGTTCATGGTAGCTACTCTCATTTTCTGGTTTGATTCAAGGTTAAAAATAAAATTATAAAGAAAAATAGGCCCACTCTATTCCCTTCAGACAATTTCCCAAAAATATCATTTCTCAAAATCAAGCCTTGATATATCTGAGATTGCTGAGAATTCAAGGTTATAATCCCAGGCAAGAACTTGGATCTGGATATTTATCTGCTGATTAAAAGATTTATATGTTTTGATAGACAACTGGCTACAGGGCCAGGGTAAATTTGTCTTATAAAAATAAAGACACCTAATACAGGCACCCGAATGGATAGCCCAGGAACTCAGGTGGGCAAGGAAATAATGAAGGGAAAGATGTTCCTAACTGGGATTTGGCAGCAATGAACCCATGAAAATGACTTTCCCATGTTGTAAGCCCCAGCCTGTGTTGGGGAAATACAATTAAAAAATATCTTTTTGCCAACCTAAGAGTCCTCTTTGCAAAGGTAGTGGTGAAATAAAATATCTTTTATAATTGAATAAACATTAAACCAGAATGCAACATGCATCATAGGCAAACTGCTAAGAGATTGCAAAGACAGGAAGAAATCTCCCTCTTCCTATAGCCAAGCAGGTACAACCCATTATAAACAAGTTCTCAAGATAAACAATAATTAAATTTGTCCTCAAGTAAGAAAAATTGACAGCACCATTTATTACAATGGTGCTGGAATATAGCTTATTCCAAATTCACCTGGAATTTGGGGTGAGCATCTATATCTGGCTTTACGCAAAGGAAAAATAAACTTCTCATATCTTTAGGACTAGAGGTAGTTCTACAACTTGGAGCCAGCCAGGTATCAGCTAAAGTTAGGGTCTTTCACTTCCTAGAGACTAGGAGATAGGGACTCTCTCTTCCTTGGTTATTTACATTCAAAGGAGATTGTGTCCAAGTCCTTGAGAAAGACTTTCCTGTGTCTGACAAAAGGCCCACCTAACTTTCAAAGGGATTTATGTATTTCAAAGAGAGAAGAATGTACTTACAATGACAAATTTTCTAAAGCAAATGCTCTAAGAAAAAGGAGGGGGAGGAAAATCTCTTCCCCTTTATTCAACAGGGAAAATTAAACTTCTTATTTTTAATTTCCATTTGTTCTTACATTTGGTTGGCAAGTATCAGAACTAAAATTTGAGAGAGTCTGATTCTGAAGTAGCCAATAAAAAGAAAGAGGTCTCATTTATGGTTTTTTCTAGGAACTCAATTAGATCTACTATAGGAGAGGTGGGGGTTTGACAATTCGGGGGTCATTCCTTCAAGGTCATCTCAATAGATTATAGGTGGGTTCTGTATTGTAAGGAGTCACTGTAAAGCTGAGCAGAAGTCAGGAATTAGAAGGACTTACAACTTCTCTGTGTGGTGGCTTGGGAGGACTATTTCTAGTTTTTCAAGAGAAACAAACAGAACAGTAAGATTGGGGTTAATAATTATTTGGAGCTCAGGTCATCCAGATGTCACATGGTTTTAACCCTAGATTCATGATTGTTCTCTCTAGAGTCCTTTAAACCTGCATTCTTTATCATGCTGCCTTTATAGGACCTTAAATACTGAATGTTTTATAGCTTTCTGGCTTATGGATAATAAATTCTGTTGCCAGATCTTGTGTTTTTACACCTAAGTTAATAGTTACATAAATGTGTAAAATACATTAAAAATCTTTCAGAAAAAATAAATATGCAGCATTTAATAATATTATGATATACATTTTCTGGAAATGGATTTTTGCTCTGGATACACAAAGTGTGATTCTATATTTATAAGAATATATATGTAGATAATTTTGCTTTCATCTCCAGGAAAGAGTATGAATATTTGGTTTTGCACTAAAAGGAAATGAAAAACTGATTTACACAGCACATTCTTTTTTTAAAAAAAGCTGTCTGTAACATTGGCTTAAAGTTTCACAAGACTACATCACTTATTACCCAAAGTTAACTCTAAATAACAATAAAAAAATTTGAATTTGACTCTGTTCAGAATTCAAACTGTGAAAGTATCTTAAGTTCTTTCTTATATCTAAAATAAGTGTGTTGGTCAATTGGCAATCTGATAAAATAAAGAACCGTAACTGCCAGGATGCTAGTCTGAAAATAAAACTTGTTTATTTATTGAATGATCCTCACCTTTTAAAAATGTTCACCTTTGCTTTGCCCAAGTTATTTAGCTCCTTACCTATATACTCAGATTAGCAAAGCAAAGTGAAAACTTCACAGAATGTCTAAAATGATGGCTCTACCTGTCACAGCATAATATATCATTTCCAAGCAGCTGCTAAATTGTGGTGCCAAACGTTACTTTGATCTGCCCCTGGGTTCAGGAAGAGCTGAGAAACAGTGCCGAAGTTTGCCAGCATGATGCCAGGGGATGAACTGCCCTATCCTCCTCAATCTGACTTAATTATCCATATAATTATAAAATTTTATATTTGAAAGGAAACGTAGAGGGCATTTAGCCCAATATTTTATTTAATGTTATAATCCTCTCTACAACATGTATCGTTATATATCTCCTGTTTAAACTCTTCTGGTGCCAGAGATTTTACCATCTCACAAACCAGACTCAACATATGTTTTAGTATGACTAAGATAAAGTATGTAATGGCTCCATGAACAACAAAAACAAATGGAAAACACTGAATAACCTGGGATTTAATTTGGAATAATGTAGCCTTGGGTGTGATCCTTAATCTTCTTGAGTCTTAATTTTGTTCTCTGCTAAATGGGATCCAAGGATTACGGTGACAATTGGACAATTTCTGTACATTTCTTATAATTTTACCTAGTAAATGTCAGTACTTTCAGGAAAATCAAATTCATGGTAGTTTTTATTTGTTAGAAAAGTTAAGGAGGAGATGTAATTGAATCATTTTCTCCCTTCAATCTAAAGCTTCAGAGAATTCCAGATGATGAAAGCTACAGCTTACTTCTTATTTTATGACTATTGATTTTCTACGGCCAATAATAGAGCTACCCCCTTGTATTAGTGCATTTTTTCTGTCTCCTCTTTCTAGTTTAAAAATGCACTTTATCCTAATAATGCAGAATGTGTCCATGTTTCACAATCCTGCTTAGCTGTTGGGCCATGCCATGCCCCTTTCACATAGGGGCCCGCTCTAAGCCACAGCTCTCTCAGACCACTGCTTTTTCACCCCATGATCTGGCCCAGGGCAAAGCAGGCAGAGTTACAGAATAGCAGCAGATCTCCTTTACTTTCCATAAAGAGTTGGCACCTGGAAATGAAAAGTTCTGGTCATTTCCTCCATTGGTGTCATTCTATCACATTGTTCTATCAGAGTCTGGCATTAGAACTAAATTTCTCATCTTGCTTCATGTCTGATGTTTTCTTTTATACTTTCTTTTGTATTACCTGCCTTCAAAGCTGCTAACACCCATCTCCATTCTATTGGGTTTATCTTATCTGTTCCAGACAGTCTAACCCTATCACATAAGAACACTCAGAGATTGAAAGCATAAAGAAGTTACTGGAATCACTCCCCTACCACATAGCAACATTATAAGGCCAAGTGAATCAATATGGGAAGAAAAAGCAAGAGATTCTTTGCTGTCTCTGTCTTTTGTAATGTTTCATTTTGCAGAAGCTGGGATTTAATCCAATCCCTATTCACTTTGCCTCCTTGTTTTAGATGCTACAATGCTAAAGTTAAAGTAAAGCAGCAGCAAAATAACTGAAGGGTGAAGGGTGTGCGTGTGATATAGCAGTGCTGTTTCTTAAGTCTGCACCAGCCTCTCAAAACCATTTTGACTCCTTGTAGGAAGCCAGTCTGCTCTGCTGAGCTCTCAAGAGATCGGAGTCTGGGCCGGGCGCGGTGGCTCAAGCCTGTAATCCTAGCACTCTGGGAGGCCGAGGCGGGTGGATCGCTCAAGGTCAGGAGTTCGAAACCAGCCTGAGCAAGAGCGAGACCCCGTCTCTACTAAAAATAGAAACAAATTAATTGGCCAACTAAAAATACATAGAA
>CAUYRT010103649.1:0-14558 GCA_963574885.1 Lepilemur ruficaudatus
TTAATTGGCCAACTAAAAAAATATATATAGAAAAAATTAGCCAGGCATGGTGGCGCATGCCTGTAGTCCCAGTTACTCGGGAGGCTGAGGCAGGAGGATTGCTTGAGCCCAGGAGTTTGAGGTTGCTGTGAGCTAGGCTGATGCCACGGCACTCTAGCCTGGGCAACAGAGTGAGACTCTGTCTCAAAAAAAAAAAAATTCAATAGTGGGATTGCTGAATCATACGGTAGTTCTATTAACTAATTAATTAGAGACAGGGACTCACTCTGTGGCCCAGGCTGGAATGCAGTGGCACAATCATAACTCACTGCAGCCTTGAACTCCCAGACTCTAGTGATCCTCCCACCTCAGCCTACCAAGTAGCTGGGACTACAGATACATGCCACCATGCCCGGCTCATTTTTAAATTTTTTGTAGAGATGAGTTCTCACTTACATTGCCTAGGCTGGTCTTGAGCTCTTGGTCTCAAGCGATCTTCCCACCTCAGCCTCCCAAAGTGCTGGGATTGCAGGTGTGAGCCACCACATGGCTGGTAGTTCTATTTTTAGTGTTTTAAGAAATTTCCATATGGTTTCCCCTAATGGTTGCACTAAGTTATGCTCCCACCAGCGGTGTCTGAGAGTTCCTTTTTATTGCATCTTTGCCAGCATTTGTTATTTTGTCTTTTTGGTGATAGCCATTCTAACTGGCTGATATTTCATTGTGGTTTTGATTTACATTTCCCTGATGATTAGTGATGTTAAGCACTTTTTCATATATTTCTTGGCTCCATAAATATATATATATATATTTTTTTTTGAGACAGACTCTCACTGTGTTGCCAGGGCCAGAGTGCTGTGGCGTCAGCCTAGCTCACAGCAACCTCAAACTCCTGGGCTCAAGCAATCCTCCTGCCTCAGCCTCCCAAATAGCTGGGACTACAGGCATGTGCCACCATACTTGGCTAATTTTTTCTACGTATATTTTTTAGTTGTCCAGATAATTTCTTTCTATTTTTAGTAGAGATGGGGTCTCACTCTTGCTCAGGGTGGTTTCGAACACCTGACCTTGAGTGATCTGCCCTCCTCGGCCTCACAGAGTGCTAGGATTACAGGCGTGAGCCACCGCGCCCGGCTGAAATAAATATTTCTTGAATGAGAGATTCTGCATGCCAGATCTCCTCTTCATTACCCAGGAACCTTAAGGAGGTCCAGACCCTGATGGAGGAGGAGGGTTTGTGTGACTCTGTTCCCTTGCCCGTCTTTCTCCAGAGGCTGAGGCATTCCCCGTTCCCCAAGTACAGGTTCCTAATTCTGTATTTACGACTGCTTAGTAACATTTCCCTTAGCCCCATTTCACCTGCCAAGTAATATACTTATTCATGGCATCCTTGTGACCACGGACAGCATTATTTTCTCTTGGTACTTATTTGGAACTATTGTCTGGTCAGGAATGCCCCAGTTACAGCCCAGTGGTTAGGAACAAGAGTTCTGGAGTCAGACTTCGTCAGTGTGAATGCTTGTTCTGTTACTTATGGACTGCATAGTCTTGAACAAGTTACTTGATCTCTCTGTGCCTCAGTTTCCTCATCTGTAACATTGACTAATACCAGTACCTACCTCATATAGATGTCAGAAAGATTAAATGAATAACTATACAAAAGCAGTGTTATAAATGTTAGCAATTATGCTTATTTCTTTTATCTGCCCAGAGATTAGGCGCTTCAGGAATCTGTAGAGTCCTCTTGGAGACTTTTGACTCCTGAATAACTTAACCCCTTTTCTTTACATCCTCTGTTTTTCCATTCCCTTTGCTTAGCCATGTCTCCATTTCTGCCCAGCACTGTTGTTTCTTAATTATTTCAGTTACCTCTCTGGGAATCAGAATGTAAATACTCCGATCGTTGTGTTTGGCTGACATGTCTTTTTAGTTTCTTTTACTCTGTTGTCTCTTCCTCATTTCCTTCTCTCCAGCCACATTTGCCTCCCTCCTTGCTGACTTTGAACATAATGAGGATGTTCTCGTCCCAGGGGCTTTGCACTTGCTGTTCCCTCCTTGTGGAACAATCTCCCCACCTCACCCCCCCATAGCTTGCACCCTCATTTCCCTCAGGTTTCTGTTCAAATGTCACGTTATCAGAGAGGTGACATAGTTATATTAACTATTTTAGTACGAAATAGAACCCCAATCACTCTCTCTTCCTTTCCAATTCTGCCTTATATTTTTCTCCATTGTGCTGATGACACATTACCTATTTGCTTATTTATTGGCTATATTCATGATTAGAATATAAAATCTATGAGAGTAAGGATGCTATATGTTTTGTTTATTGCTGTATCTTCAGTTTCTAGAACAGTGTATGGGTCATAGACACTCAATAAGTATTTGCTGAATGAGTGAATGGGTGGATGAATTAGATGACTTAGCTTTCACTCTACTCAATTCTTTTAAAAAATTTGTTCTGACAAGAAAAAGCAGAAAAAACTCTTATAGACATTGGCCTAGGCAAAGCATTTATGACAAAAACCTCAAAGGCAAATACAGCAATAACAAAAATAAATAAATGGGACTTAATTAAATTAAAAAGCTTCTGCACAACAAAGGAAATAATTGACAGAATAAATAGGCAACCTATAGGATGGAAGAAAATATTTGCAAGCTGTACATATGTCAGATGATAAAGGGCTAACATCAAGAATCCATGAAGAACTCAAACAAATCAGCAAGGAAAAAACAAACAAGCCCATTAACAAGTGGGCAAAAAGCATAAGCAGAAGTTTTTCAAAAGTGGAGAGACAAATAGTCAACAAACATGAAAAAATGCTCAATATCACTAATCATTGGGGACATGCTAATTAAAACCACAATGAGATACCACCTTACCCCTGTCACAATGGCTACTATTAAAAAGTCAAAAAACAACAGATGCTGGTGTGGATGCAGAGAGAAAGGAATACTTACATGCTGTTGGTGGGAATTCAAAGTAGTACAATCTTTATGGAAAAAAATACGGAGATTTCTCAAAGAAATAAATGTAGATTTACCATTAGATCCAGCAATTCCGCTACTGGGTATCTACCCAAAGGAAAGAAAGTCATTTTATCAAAAAGACATCTGCACCCGAGTATTTATCACAGCACAATTCACAATTGTAAAGATGTAAAATCAACCTAAGTGCCCATCAATTCATGAGTAGATAAAGACAGTGTGGTGTATATACACCATGGACTACTACTCAGCCATAAAAAGGAATGAAATAATGTCATTTGCAGCAACTTGCATGGAACTAGATTCCATTATCTTAAGTAAAGTATCTCAGGACTAGAAAAGCAAACACCACATGTTCTCACTAATAATTAGGAGCTAAACGATGGTACACACAGGCACAAAGAGATGTAAAGGGCATTGAAAACCCAGAAGCTGGGAGGTTGGAAGGTCGACGAACAGTAAAAACTTACCTGTTGGGTACAATGGACACTATTATGGTGACGGGCACACTAAAATCCCCAACTTAGCATCATACAAGGTATCCATGTAACAAAAACATTTGTACCCTCTTAATGTTTTAAAATAAAATGTGAAAGTATTGTTCTAGTGAGTCTTTTTGCTAATAGAAATTATATTAGGACATACAGTCTATGTGTATGAAATGAGTGACATACAATTACTCAATATGTATGGACATTAACACATATCAGTGGACAAACTGACTTACTTGTTAAGAGTATATTCAATTTTGGCTTGAAAATCCAGGGCAAGACTATCTAGGCCAACTTTGTCCAGGCAGGGAGTTAGCGTACAGTATTTGAATGAGCTTAGGTTTTAGTAAGACCTACATTTTCAAATATTATTTCTACCACTTCTTAGCATTGTGTGGTGGGGCAAGTGGCCTAGCCTCTTTGAATGCTTCCATCTCTAATGTGGGAGTACTGATTCTTTTCTTGCAGGGTTGATATTAAGAATTAGTGAAATCACAAAGCAAGTGCCTATTCAGTGTCTGGTGCTTTGCTCAGTAAATGCTGATTTCCTTTCCTTTCCACCATCTTCTGAAGCCTATGGTTAAGTCATGTCTCCTATTCTGGGACAGTCATTTTCTACAATAGAGCATCTTTTATCTGGGAGATCAGTGCAGGCAATTCCATTTCATGAAAGAGCTGGTGATTTAATAATTTACTTAGAAACAAGCTATGGCTTCCGTTATAAAACTCATCTGGCGTATGTGCAAAGAACCACTATTATTTTTCTCCTGGCAAGAAAGCTGATGGAATATAAATACTTTACAAATGCGCACAGAGCAGGTTACCCCGGTGCAATCTCTGTACCTGAAGAAATATCATACGGTGCCCTGCAGTAGATGTGGCTCAACATAAAATTTGTCACTTCTTGAGCACTTGAAATATTGCCCCATTTCTTATACCCCTGCATTGCACGTGCTTATTTGATAATGTCGGTCTGCCTGCGTATTTCAGTTGCTGAAGTGACATAGCCCTGTCTTACAATTTGCCAAGTGATTGAAGGTGCCGGGCGTGTCGCTCTTACCCCCATAATGTCACTGATTCCTAGTTCTTAAAGAAGGGAGGACAGTGAGCATTTAGCTTGATGGTGATGTGTTCAATGGGAATGTCTGTCCCTAGCAAGTTGTTCGTGCTTTTTCTCATCCGTACAGCCAGAGGAGCAGAGGGACATATTTCAAACTCCTATTGGCAAGGAAGGGCTCCTGGTTCTTTTATAAAGATTTGTAAAATTCCATCCCTTTGAATCGTGTCAGCGATCTCTGGATATCCTCCAGGCTGCTTTCATAAAGCTTTCAACACACAGAGCTGAGTGGGCTGGGCAGGAAAAGGATGTGTGAGTGTGTGCTCGCTGGCACGTGTGCTTGTGTGCCTATCTGAAGCTGCCTTGATTGAAATGCCAATGTTCTGTCGCTTTCCAGTCTGAATTTACGATAGCAATAAAATGGAGGCGTCCCCCTGCCTAGCGAAGTGGAGTGTAGCAGTTGAGCCTAGCCTTTTATTTAGTCGAGTCAGCTTAATGGGAGATCAGTGCTCAGTTCTTCCTTCTGGGTTCTTTTTTTGTTTTCTTGTCTAGAGTTTCTCATCGGCTGTTGAGTTTAGAGGAAAGCGTTTCCGTGGAGCTGTGACAGCTCTCCATGGGGGGACAAGCAGGGAACACGTTCAATCTTCAGGGATGATAAGTGTGAGCAGAACTTGCCAGGAGTTTTATTGTTTGAAAGTGTCTACGTCTTTCTATTTTCCACTTCTTCTGGAAAAAATAAATCACCAAATATTGACAAGGCAAAGTTTTTACTTCTTACCAAATCATCAGATAATGAATAACAGAGGTTGTCAAGCCACACAAGGTGGTTGTGGTCTGCAGGTTCAAAACAGCACTTCGCAATTACTCTCAAAATTCTGCGTGGCCTGAAGCTTTTGAGGTTTGGGGACACATGACAGGAAAGCAGTGTTAAACAATAATCATCTTTCTAGGAGGAAAGACCCCAGCTGTTTCTTTTATTCTTTGCGTGTTGATTCAGATTCAAAAGTTGCTGTGGTCTTGTAAACCAGGATTCCGGGCAAAATAATAAATTGGGTGATGAGCACAGCCAAGCGTGTTTGATTTTACCCACGACCTCATGTGTAGAAAAGGATAGAGCTGCTCTACGCCATGCAGCAGATTCTGCACATGTCACTTCAGGGATTAATTTTGCTCTTGAGGCTGGTAGGTTTCATACAGCGCTATAGCAAGATTATTGACTCATTCCCGTACTCATTCAGGTTGTGAATACACAGATAATTCAAACACGGATCACAACGTATTTCTCTAACTTGACTGTGAGCTCCTTGCCAGCAAACAGCTTACAGTCTAGTAGGGAAAATATGTTATGAACGGCAGAAAACTATATTATAGATAGAAAGTGAAATGCCATGAAAGCATACAGGTAAAGAGAGGTAGAGCTGGATTGTTCCCAGTAGGGATAAATGATGTTTTGTGGAGGGATGAGGGAAGACTTCAAGAAGGCATTTGAGCTAAACTTCAAATATTCAGGAAAAGAAAACAAACACTTTCCAGGTGGTCAAAGACATAGAAATGGGGAAGCACAGGACAAAGAATGTATACATTCCTTGTGGCAGTGGGTGGGGGAGATGAGAGAAGGAGAAAGGGACAGTTCTGTAGCCTAGGGCCTGCTCTGGAGTTAGGATTTATGGGGTTTATGAACCACCTCAGCGGATCAAAGGAACACGATGAGGGTAGGTGGCGCTTGGGGGGCAGGGCCAGGGGTAGGGAGTCTGGGGCTCTGCGGCATGTTCTGATACCTCTTCTGACACCAAATGTGTGTTTTTTCCTAACACCAAATATATGTTGTTTTTCTGCACCAATTCTCTGACACCAACTGGGTATCCAATGATTCAGTTCAATTCTGACACTATCAACCTGGACTTAGCGTCAGATCTTGTACAAGGTCTCAGAAGATTGCCCCTACCTCAGCTGCCAGCCACCAATGGCATCCCCAGCAACCCACAGTTCTGCTCAACCAGCAATAAATTTGGGAATTCCTGTGACCCCCACATCAGCCCTGGTTGGGCCAAGGTAATTTGGTAATTCTTTAGAACCACTCACAGAACTCAGGAAAGTACGCTACTCACTATTACAGTTTCTTGTACAGGATGCAACTCAGGAACAGCCAGATGGAAGAGATGCACAGGGCAAGGTTTGGGGGCACAGAGCTTCCGTGTCCTCTCCAGGTGCCCCCTCCCCACATATTCATGTGTTCATCAACCTGGAAGCTCCACAGACCCCATTGTCTATGGTTTTTATGGACGTTTCATTTCATAGGCACGACTGATTACATCATTGGCCATTTGTGATTGACCTCAGTCTCCAGCCCTTCTTCTCTCCCCAGAACGGGGTGGGGGCCAAAAATTCTAACCCTCCAGTCATGTGGTAGTTTTTCTGGTGACCAGCCTCCACCATGAGTCACTTTATGAGCACACAAAAGACCGTAAATTCCAAGGGTTTATGAGCTCTGTGCCAGCAACTGGGGACCAAGACCAAATACAGTTGATCCTTGAACAAAGTGGGTATTGCAGCCGCATCCCCTCCCACAGTTAAAAATCCAAGTATAACTTTTGACTCCCCAAAAACTTAACTACTGATAACCGACTATTGACCTGAAGCCTTACCAATAACATAGTTGATTAACACATATTTTGTATGTTATATGTATTATTAATATATACCTGCAGACCCCAACCCCGGGGCCTGTTAGGAACCTGGCTGCACGTCACCACCTAAACTCTGCCTCCCCCATTCCCCCTACCCCTGTCCATGGAAAAATTGTCTTCCACGAAACTGGTCCCTGGTGCCAAAGAAGTTGGAGACTGCTGTTATATACCAGATTCTTACAATAAAGTAAGCTAGAGAAAAGAAAATATTATTAAAAAATCATAAGGAACAGAAAATATATTTAGTGTTCATTAAGTGGAAGTGGATCATCATAAGCTTCTCACCCTCATCATCTTCATGTTGATTAGGCTGAGGAGGAGGAAAAGGAGGGGTTGTTCTGTTGTCTCGGGGGTGGCAGAGGCAGAAGCTAAAATCCACATATAAGTGAACCCATGCAATTTAAACCCATAGGGTCAACAGTATTTATTTATTTATGTTATTTTTTTTGAGACAGAGTCTCACTTTGTTGCCTGGGCTAGATTGCCGAGGCGTCAGCCTAGCTCACAGCAACCTCAAACTCCTGGGCTCAGGTGATCCTTCTGCCTCAGTCTCCCCAGTAGCTGGGACTACAAGCATGCGCCACCATGCCCGGCTAATTTTTTCTATATATACTTTTAGTTGTCCGGCTAATTTCTTTCTATTTTTAGTAGAGACGGGGTCTCGCTCTTGCTCAGGCTGGTCTTGAACTCCTGACCTTGAGCGATCCGCCCAAACAGTATTTGTTTTTAATTATACCAGAGAGGCAGAAACCATTTACTTCAGGATTTTGCCAAGGAGGAGGACACTGACGAGTACAGGTGAGGGTGATGCGGGGCAACATGGAGCTCTGTGGGAACAGCAGATAACACACTCGGGTCGAGGCTGGTTGTGTTAGTGGCTGTCCTGGAACAGGGCGAGCGAGGGCTTGGGCTAAGGCTGGGTGAGGCGGGGCAGGGTTGACGTGATCTTGCTGAAGACTCTTTCACAATGTTGGCTCAGCTTAGAGACTTCTGGGCTCTAACTTGGAGCAAGTTGGAAGAAAAAATGACTTTACCATGTGTTTCTATCTTGTTCTTTTTAACAGATAATTTCTATTGTTGGAGTGATGCTCTTAGGAGAAAGAAAACTAGGTCCAAGCTAGTGTCAGTTCTGGGATAATCATCACCTAGAGCAATCACTTTCTCTGCCTGGCCAAGGATGATCCATCTCGTTAACAGTCAAAGTGTAAATATATGTGTAGAAAGATTTGAAGAACATGCTGACGAGCTGGCTCGAATCCTTTCAAATGTTCACACTTTTCTCTTTGCTGCTGGCAGAGGAATCTTTGAAGGCAAGAACTTAGTGCATAGTCCCAACAGCCCAGTAAAGAGGCAGACTCAGGACTCCACAAAACTGAAGGTTAATTTTTTCCTTTCCTCTCACAGAGAGTGAAGAGGTCAACCAGAGTGACATCCCTTGAAGCCCTGAGAAATCAGTCTGAGCATCTGTTTTGCAGAGATACTCTAATGCCTTTAAAGACAAGGCTCAGGACTAAAAGCTGCTTCAAAGAGGGGAAAGGCAGGTGCCTGGAGGTAGCATAGCAAGAGAGTGAAGAAAGGAGGAGAGCTCTTCTAGGGCCCCACAACGGGGACTTTACCTTCATCATCTCTTTTAATTTTTCCAATAGTCCTGTAAGGGTGGATTTACCCTCTTCATTTTAACGATAAGGAAACTGAGGTTCACCGAAGCAACACAACTTCCCGAAGGTCATTTGACTACGTGGGCAGTGGTAGTCCATCTGACCACAAGCCTGTGCTCTTTCTAGTACATAGCAAAATAGTTGTGGGTAATAATGTTTCAGAGATTCTGACTGTAGAATTAGAAGAAATCTTGGAGTACATAGACAACTAGTATTGAAAGAGACTGTAGAATTATTATTATTATTATTTTTATTTCTTTTGAAACAGGGTCTCTCTCTGATTCCTGGGCTAGAGTGCCGTGGCGTCAGCCTAGTTCACAGCAACCTCAAACTCCTGGGCTTAAGCAATCCTCCTGCCTCCGCCTCCTGAGCAGCTGGGAGGCCTGGCTAATTTTTCTATTTTTAGTAGAGATGGGGTTTCACTCTTGTTCAGGCTGGTCTCAAACTCCTGACCTCAAGCAATCCTCCCACCTCAGCTTCCCAGAGTGCTAGGATTATAGGTGTGAGCCAGAGGCCAGAGACTGTAGAATTATTTTTAGTGATTATCCAGTCCTGCCTTTCCACCAGATAGCCACTTGGTTTTGGCTTTACTTCCAGTCAAGGGCAGCCCAATTACTACTAAGGCAGAGCCCAGAGGGGCAGCAAATTGAGAACCAATTATATAATTCTGAAGTTCACCTGCAAATACAGAAAGATGGAAAGGAGGCAGATGAGGTAGGAAATAGAAGTTTAATGGAAGAAAAGTGACTAATCCTATGAGATATTTAGATGTTATAAATCTACAACAATTAGCTAATGTGGCTCAAGAATAGATCCACAGGTCAATGGAAGAGAATATATTTCCTAGAAACAAACTTTATGAGCTCATATTATATGCTAAAATAAATTTCAGGTACATTAATGAGTCATATTTAAAAAGTAAAAAGGGGAGAAGCAGATGGGTATATACATAGACAATGAGTGTGATGTGCACCATCTGGGGGATGGTCAGGCTTGAGGCTCTGACTGGAGGGGGGCGGGGGGCAAGGGCAATGTACGTAACCTTAACATTTGTACCCCCATAATATGCTGAAATAAAAAAATAAAATAAAATAAAATAAAAAGTAAAAATACTAGAAGAAAATTAAGATGAATGTTTCCCACTCTGATCTCTGAGTGGGAAAGGGCATTCTAAGCATTAAATCAGTAGGAGAATTCACAAAAGAAAAGATGGACAGATTTGACTAAATACAAATTAAAAATGTACGTATGTTAAAATATCATAAACAAAATTTTAACAATTTTGATAATTTGGGGAAATGTTTGTAAGAAATATGACTAAGGGTCAATATCTTTAATATGTAATGTGTTCACACAAATCAATAAGAAAAAAATTTAAGGCCCTAGATTAAAAATGGGCCAAGTGTTATGAAGAAACAAATTATAGAAGAGAAATTACAAATGACTAGTGTGTATTAAAAAATGTTCACCTTCACTAGTAACCAAAGCAATGCAAATTAAAAATTCCACTTAATCATTGAGAATAATTATAAGTAATATTTCAACTTGATGTGGGAAAATGTGTGCTCATACACACATCAGAGAGCTATTAATCAACCCCTGACATTTGGAGGTCTAGGATATAAGTGTAAATGGAAGTTCCTATGCCATTTGTCTAAATATCTAAAATATGTAATCATATCAAAAGAATATATATTTGAATATATCCCCATTAAACATGTAAATTAAACTAGATGTGAGAAATGGAAGATTAAAATTATCTTTCATATATACTGAAAATGTTATTTTTCTTCTAAAATATTCAAATTATCTATTAAAATTAAATGTTAAAATAAAACTATTATTAATATCAGAATTTAAAAAATTGGTTTATTAAAATTTTTATGAAAATAAAACTATTCAAAATTGTTTAACATCAGTGTCCATGTAGTTGCTAATGTAAAGAATTGTTTCATGCTTCATGTGTGTTACATCTATACTTACATGGAAATAAATTACAGAGTAATATAAATTGGTTTATATTGCAGCGTGTTCCTCGACTGTTGCATGTACAGTGCCAATTCATGAGTAGCTCGGCAACCATGAATTGGAGCATGAAGGGAAGTTGGAAAACTGACTCTCAGCATTGCCAGCAAATGATCCCTCGTTTTCTAAGAATCTACTTCCTTTATGTTGAGAGGAAGGGCTTGTCAGGTTAATTTGTTGTTCTCTTACCTAGGTGCTTCCTAGCTTTACAGAGAAGTGTCCATCTTTGATGGACATAATTCTTAAACCTTACAGTTACTCAGATGCAGTAACTTTGTGTTTTAAGGACATTGGGCAAGAGAGGTGAAGCTATGTGTTCCTGTGCCTGAGTGGTCTTATTCATGAAAGCAGATATTTAGAATTATAGATGATGCTGAACCTTGGGTGCTGAGTGATCCAGGCACACATGTGTTCTTTAATAAATGCATTTGCATGTGCATGTATGCATGTGTGTGTGTATGTGTGTTTGTGATATAGGCAGATTTCTAACATGTGGGCTTAAGGCAGGAGTCCCTGTTATGTGGGTTCAGAGGCAGTATCAATATACATCAAAAACCTTAAAATATTAATAACTCTTTGACTCAGTGATTCAATTTAAAAAAAATCTACCCTAAGTAAATAATGAGTGAGTACTAGAAAATGTAGACAAAGATTTACACACTATCTTGCTTATTACAGCATTATTTAAAATGCACAAGAAAAGGGAAATGGCTAGACCAGGGGTGGGGAAACTTTTCATGTTGGAAGTCTGCATTAATTTAGCTGTAATCAAATAAGTATGCATTCAAGAAACTTCAATTAGATATACTTAAAAATGTACATTAGTTTGTAAAAATCTAACTACTATGTACTTAATAATTTCAAAAAATGAAAACTATTTGTTAATTTTAAATTTAACTAACCTTTTAATGACTTTGTTTGTCTGCTTTTTGTTGGAAAGCATTTGAATATTTGGTTGCAGCATGGAGGTCTGCAGTCTCAATTGATCCTCTAGATGGGTATCAGTCATTTGTGACCTTAAAGACGTCTTGATTTGGGTTAGGTAGGGGAATGTAGATTCATAGCACTAAGTGGTTGAACAGCAAGAAAGCACTTTTTGGGCATGTTGCTGAAGGCATGAGTATTCAGTATTTTTCTATATTTCAATTGGATCTTTCTTAGCATCAAACAATGACTTTAGAATGTCATCTACTGGGAGCTCAATCAATTCCATCTGTAGTTCTTTAGGTGCCTTGGTGATATCAAGTAGGTGAGGATGAAATGCTAATTTGAGTGTGATGTCCTGATTCTCAAAGTCAGTGAACCTTTCCTTGTATTCTCCAACTAATAGGTCTATAAGAGCTGTGTATTCTTAAAATGATTTGCATATATCATCCTGCTCATCAATGACCTTTGCTAACTGGGGGAAATGTTCATCTGAAATTTCCTTTTGAAAAAGTGTTTTTAAAAAGGATAGCTTTTTTCAAAATGCTTGCATTTTCAAATTTTCAAAATGCTTGCATTTTTTTGCCACATCTCATATCTAGACTTAGTTTTACCTTGTATAGAAATATTTGAGTTATTTTGATTTGACATGATATCACATGTCATATCAAATAATCCTATAGAATATAGCATTTCTTCTTTCAATAATTCGCATTGCTGATTCTGTTCTTCATAAAATTTAACTACCTGTTCTCACAGAGATAAAATTTTGGCTAACACCTCTCCCAACATATTTTAGAATGATACGGCAAATCCACACTGAATACCTCATCTTTCAACTTTAGCATGTTACCAAACTGAGGATGCCATGTTGCATATGTATGAATATAATTAACAATACTTGTAACCTGTTGCAAAGTGTCACTTAAAATAGTAGCTTTAGCACAGAGATTTTGCTGATACAATGAAAAGAAATGAGAGCATCTGGATCTCTTAATACTTCATCTGTGCAACAAACCGTTCATGTTTTCTTGTCATAGAAGATGCACTGTCTTACATACATTCACTAAATTAACCAAATTCAGTCCAACTTCATGACATTTATCTTGAAATTTGTTGTAGATATCTATTCCCTGTGTTCTGTTTGCAAGAGTGCCCAAAACGAATAACTCTTCATAGCAAAGAAAATCTATTATGACCTGAATGAAGCATAAAACTTGTATCAAGTCAGTAGTATCAGTTGATTCATCCAAAGTGATTGAATAATATATATTTTCCTTTTGAAGCATTGCATGAAGTCGTTCTGTTAAGTTGAAGCCTAATTCATGCTGTTGATCAGTTATGGTTCTCCTTGAAAGAGGCAGTTGTTTGTACCTTGAAAGGTTATTGGGGTCTAAGCATCCTACAGTGTTGACAATGCATTCTTTCACAATTTCTACATCACTGAATGTCTTCTCTTTTTTCCCCAAGTATATAAGTTACTCTATAAGTTGCTTCAGTGGCATTATTTTCAGGCCTTATTGCTGCTTGAAAGAATTGTCTTTGCTTTCGCTTTTCATCTTTTAATTTCTGCAATGCAAACTTTCATGCTTCTCCCTCTAATTCACAATATTTGTGGTCCTTATGAGTGTTGCAATGGTGATGAGCATTGAATTTCTTTAATGTTGATATTGCAGGGTCACAAAGCAAGCAAATCATCTTATCATCAGCAGAAATAAGATAATGTTGCAATTCCCAATCTTCATAAAAAATCTGTTTTCTTTCTTCAGTGTTCTCGTGATCTTCTTTGACACAATGGGCTGTTAAACAGACAAAATTAAAAATACCGTACAGTTGTGCAACCATCCACAAATTCCACTTCAAACAGAAACACCGTGCACCATTGTCAAACGCTGATAACAGACTGGCATACTCAACCTCTATAAACTCTCGCCAACCAGCCTCCTGCAGTAGTGGCGCAGTCAGGCTGGGCAAGTTAGAACTAAATCATGAGCGTAGCAGCCGTCAATTTAGCCCTTATGGCTTCTAATGTTCTAATTGTGCCGGTCGATCTGGGAGGATTATTTCGTTGAAACTTATTTTATTCTTTGGTATTTTACATACATTCCTTTTAAAAATAAAATGAAAATACAAAAGATGAACAAAATTGTATTAATAAAAACAATTTGTTCTGTAAAATTTGGATTCAGTCGAAAGGCTACATTTAAGGACCTAGAGGTTGCATGTGGTCTTGAGGCCTCAGGTTCCCCACCCTGGGCTGGACACATTGTGCTAAGTGGTAGATTACAATGCCAGTATTAAATATTCTGAGGACCTTCTGAGTACATGGGAAATACTACGATTATAGTGTTAAATGAGAAAAGCAGTATATGAAACTACATTATATAAAGTTTGATCCTAGTTAAGAAAACTATATGCATAGAAACAAAGGAAGAGAAAAGATCAACATTTGAGTAATGGTTATCTATCTCTAAGTTATGGGGCTATGGTTCATTTATGGTTTCTTTATTTTTTCTTATTTTATTTATTTATTTATTTTTTGAGACAGAATCTCACTCTGTTGCCTGGACTAGAATGCTGTGGCATCAGTCTAGCTCACAGCAACCTCAAACTCCTGGGCTCAAGCGTTCCTTCTGCCTCAGCCTCCCAAGTAGCTGGGACTACAGGCATGCGCCACCATGCCTGGCTAATTTTTTCTATATATTTTTAGTTGGCCAATTAATTTCTTTCTATTTTTAGTAGAGATGGG